>VWZP01002795.1:0-225831 GCA_013396995.1 Dicaeum eximium
GGACCTCATTGCTCTCTAAAACTCCCTGGAAGGACCTGGTTGTAGCCAGGTAGGGGTTGTTCTCAGCCTACAACAGGATAAGAGGAAATGGCCACAAGCTGCAGCAGGGGATGTTCAGACAGACATCAGGAAGAATTTCTTCACTGGAAGGGTGGTCAAACATTGGAATGAGCTGCCCAAGGGAGTGGTGGAGCCACCACCCCTGGAAGTGTTCAAGAGATGACTGGATGTAGCACTTGGTGCAATGGTTTAGTTGATAAGGTGGTGTTTGGTCAAAGGTTGGAAGCCAGTGATCTTTTCCAATGTATGAATTCTATGATTCTCAATGAACTGCCCTACTGACTGGAGTGGCTGCAATTCCTCAGTGCTGCTCTTCAGGTGCTCTGCTGATGACCTGTCAATCCTCTCCAGGCTCTGGGCATTTCTTGCTGGCCCTGATATCAAACAAGTATGATTGGGATGGAGTGAGGCTTCTTCTCCCCAGCAACTGCAGTTTAAGCCTCCTCCCCAGATCAGCAAGCCTGTGACCAAAGATCTTCCCCTCCTCTGACACATGGGCCCTATCACTCCTCAGGCTTCTCAAAGAGAGTCCCATTATCCAAGTAGCCAAATCCCTGGCAGTGGCACCCGTCCTGTAACCATGTGTTGATTTACCAGATTTGACTGTCCCTTTCACACCCCTTCTATTTGACTTTTGGGAGGATAGAAGAAAAAGCTATTTGTGCTCCAGATGTCCTCACCACTGCTCACAAGGCTCTGTAATCCTTGATGCTCTTCAAAAATTTTATTTCAGATCAATCTTCAGTTTCAATTTGTAATATTTGGCAGACTGCGTGAGCATCAGGCATGGCCATATTTTTATTCTTTTCATCTTACCCTTTGATCTTTTCACATATTATACACAGATACTTACTGGTCCTACTGCTACAGTCCTTATGGGATCCTGCATTCAAAATACCTCTCTGGAACATATATTCAAAATAACCATTTGAAATACTTACGAAAACACTATGATTAAATTCACTTTTTATATATAACCTGATATAACCACAACACAAAAAATAACTAGGGCAAGTTTTTCAGTTCTGACTCTTTTTTTGGTGTATCACTATATAGTCTCAGGGGACCTAGCTTCAAGAAGTGATGGGTACTTTTAAGATAACATTATCTGAGGATGAAAAATTTAGATTGCAGCATTACTGAGATATGACTTCTAATAGTGATAAATAAGAATCCAAACCAATGCTATACCATACAGATATTGGGAATATGTGTCATTTGTAAATCTCTTCCAATACACTTTAACTACGTGACACAAACTTTGAAAAAAGTTATACATTTGTTTAGGCTATCTTTTCTTCATGAACAGTTTAAATGTACATATTACTAAGAGCAGTGATAACCCTANCAACACTATTTCCAAAAAAAAAAAAAAAAAAAAAAAAAAAAAAACCAAACCCCAAAAACCCCAAAAAAAAAAAAAAAAACCACAAAAAACCTGAAAAAAAAGCTGAAATAATCCTAAGAAATGGAGACTTAAGTCCTTCTTACCTAACTTCAGCTACCTAAAAGTGAGTAAAAGTGAGGCACCTGGGCTAAACCAGCTCTGCTCCCTGCTTAGCCAGGGAGATGCACATCCTTAAGGCAGTAACCAGCTTCAGGGTCCCCCTGAGCACAGTTTGGTCACCTTCTCTCCTAGCAGCTGTGAAGACAAATAACTACACAGAGACTCAGATATGGATTTTGCAGGACTACATTTATATAAGAGAAATCTGACCCAGACATAAAGACTGGTTGATTATTTTACTATTAATTAACTGTAACTACAGCTTTAACAGCTGCATAAAAGTGCAAGTCTTCTGAATATCTCATTGAGTATAATTAAACCCTACATTATGAATATAACTTATTAGGAAGCCAATCTGAAATTTCAAGCCTGAAGGAGCTCTTATCCCTGGCCCAAGTGTGGTGAATTCTAATAATTCTTCCACATTTTACTATACTGAAGAAATTAAAAGTAATATGCTGTATACTTGCTTTCTGTACTCTGTGAATGCAACTCATAAATGAATTGACAGCAGACATTAAAGGAGTTTTTATCTAAATTATTAGATTTAAATTAATATGATCTATAGACAAAAAAAAATTAAGGTCAAGAGGAATCCTAACCCTATTAGAAAGGAAAAATAATTGTGAAGAATAGAAGAACAAACATTTCTGAATGTATCAGCAGTCTTTCAAACATTTTTTGAGAAATCCTGATAATTATAGAGTTTTTGAATGTGTGGGAAAATTAAATCATATACCAGTCCAGTTCAGTGACTGAAGTACATTTCATTAGTTCTCCAGCCATTTATGAGATTGTTTAGCTGCTACAAACAAAATCCAACAATCTAATTTATCAAGTTCCTGTTTGAGGAAATTAAAAACAATTAAAAAGTTATTTGGTCTAGTTTTTAATACCCATCTTCTTGGTGCCAGCAGGGAAGGAGCACTGGGGGGATGGTGGCTGGCAGTGCAGAGGGACCAGCACAGCACAGAGCTTTGCAGGGCAGCTCGGTGCTGACAACAGCTTGGAGACCCTCATCCCCTGAGCTTGGCTTTGGGCTCCCCAGGGGCAGGCAGGGCAGCAGGGCAAAGCAGGGGGTGACTGGTGACAGCAGCAGTGCTTCACCTTCCTGCTCTCACGCTGGGTTCTCACCAAACATAAATAATGCTCTTGGCTCATGGTCATTAGGGCACTGTAAAAGCATTTGGTATTTCCCCCTGCAGTGCTTGTGCTTTAACTGCAAGTAACTGACAGCAGCAGTTTTGTTCCTCAGCACAGCTGTAACTTGATATAGGGTCCCTTGGACTGGTATCTCACTGCTACTGCCTGCACATTGCAGAAAGAGAAGTCTTTAGTAGATGTTTCATGGCAATTTGACTTTAGCTGAGCTTTTTCTGGTCCTCTTATGAAGGCTGCTGAGAGTGGCTGTCTTAAACCCTGAGGAACTTTGCAGCTACTTTGCAGTGGAGCCACAGTTTCAATGCTTTACATGCAAGGCACTTATGTAAGCACAGAAGAAAAATGGGAGATCCTCTCCTCATCAAAACAAGAGTAACCCTGAACACAGCCTCTTTGAACAGGTTTTCCCCAGCCTTGGAAGACAATATAATTCAAAGCTGCCAGCTAGCTTTTCCCAGTCACAAAGTTACCTGCTAATTCTCAGATTTTGGAAGTGCTTGCTCCAGATCTAAAGCAGCCCTTCAACGTGTCCCAACATGTGGCATACTTGCCATGGGCTACAGTACACAGGATAAAATTATATCCTCTGACCAGTCATCTTCTGTTTTGTAGCCCAGCTCTTCCATCCCCTGTGCTCCCACTCAGCTGCATTTCCAGCATGCTGAGTAATTGGGCTGCTTCATTTTGGAAGGGGAAGTCCCCAAAAAGCAAAACACTCATCAGCAAGTGCCAAAAATGTTTAGTGTACAGGGATGGCTTGGTTGCAACTGTGATTTGGATATTTGGATACAACTCCTGCTTGCATCTGCTGACCAACTGCTAGGAAAGGGCTTATCAATATCAAATTAAAAGAATAACTGTTTTCTCCCTGTCTAAGATTACTTTCTACTCTACTTCCCCAAAGAATGTACATTTCTATGGTGTTCTTGGACATACTACTGAGTTGTTGGTGAACCACAGCTGCACCTGTTTCATGCAGAGGGGTGTTATTTGAGAACTGCAGAACAAGTGATTTGTTTGCTTCTGATGTTGGTGCTGACTATTGATTACTGGGATCAATGTCATTGTGAGGCTCACAAAATATGTGAGTTCACTTTTTCTTCATGAGCAAAGTCTCCCATGCCTTCCAGTCTGAAGCTCAGTGAGGCTCTGGGCACCCTGCTGCTCCTGGATCCCACCCTGGACAGCTCTGTCCTAGCAGCAAGTCCCCTTGTCCAGGAGCATGTGTGCCTGGGATAGTTTCTTTCCAACAGATTCAACTACCATTTGAACAAATAAAAATTGCTTTTGTCCTCACCACAGCTTGGCCTGTATCTTGGTGGTGCAGAGGAGCATCCTCCTGGAGATGCTCATCCTGGGGAAGGGTTGAGATCAAGGCTCTTTGTTTTCTCTGTTTGTGCTCTAACTTCCACGCTGGTGTGTAAAGTGTAGGATGAATTTTGGAATGAAAATGGCCCTGTTTGCTACATTTGTGCTGGGCTTGATGCTGTCACATGCTTCAAAGCTACCCCTCAAGGAGTGCAGATAGAACCCACCCACTGCTCTGCTTCAGCTCACAGTGGCCAAAGTTGCAGCAATTATACAGATACAATCAGAAAATTGGAAGAGATTTGGCCAGAAATACTCCAGACTTCATTTCCTGCATTGTTCAGGATAACTTTTAGTAACTGGGGAGGAAAGAATTCCTGCATCTTGTCAGTATGATGCATATACCTCCTTTACAGGACATGACATGAAAATGTCAGGCCAGAAATATTTTGAAAGATGTCAATCAAATGCACACCTTCCTCAGTGCTGTCAAAGCATCCAAGAAATACTTTATCTTGAATGCTCCATGGCAGGAAGAGCTGCAGGAGGCAAAAAAATGGAACTTTCTTGAAGTTATTCATGGGTCCATTTATCATAAGTAAGAAAAATGTGTTCTCAGGGTACCCAGTCTGAGTAGTGTGCAAGACACCACTTTAATAGATCTCTGCTAGTTTTCAAAAAATTTAAACTGCTGTTCGTGAGATGAAAGATCTTATTTATAAACACATCTTCCCGAATTAAAAATGGAAATTCCAGGCCAGTATGTAATTTTAAAATTAGCAGCAGTAATGCTCAGACATGGCCAATCTATCTAATTTGAAGCCAATGAAGAATTATTTTAATTCCAAGCTCATTTAGATTGTTTCTAAACCAGAAATGTTTCTTTTTCAAAGGGTATGAAGCATATTACACTAACACTGCCAAACTCATTACTTGGAGGAAGGACTAAAACTTTTAGTCATTAGGCAAAAGTCCACTTCTTTCTGGCATTTTAGCAGTTTTCTGGGTTTGAATTCAAGGCAGTGATCACATTTGCATTTTTGTTGGCAGCAGATATTCAGGGGACTTATACCACATCATTACTGAGTGTTTTTATTACTTTTGATGATGCAGGAGACTTCATTGGTTTAAAAATCATCTGATGATGCTCTGAATGGGATGGACTTGTTTTATTATAATTTTAGTAGTAGTAGGAGTAGTAATTGTGGTAGTATTGTAAGAATGAAAAGCAACCTGGTTTTCCCCATGTTTAATTTAGAGCACAAACCCTTGCATGCCATCTCTGTGTTGGTGAGGCACGGAGAAGGAGCAGCATCCATCAGATTGGAGCTGAAGGGAATTCAGCAGAGGCACATTCCCTTTGACTTTATTCCCCAGACAGCTTTGTTCTGGTACTTCCAACATTTTACAAATGTCTCCTTGTCTGTGACAAGGGGAAACATCTGTGTGAGGCACATCTGCCTCCTGATCTCTGGCAAACACTGTGACAAGGGGAATCATCTTGGCATCCAGCAAGTGCCACCTCATTTGTCACCATGGTGCCTGTGCTGCCCCCACAGTTCCTTCTGCCTCACTTTCTCTGACCCTCAGTTCTGTATAAGTTCATAAAAAAAGGGATTTGTCCTCACAGCTCCTGCAATTCTGTTTGTTTCTGAGGTTTATTTTTGAGGTTTATTTTTGAGGTTGGGCTATCTGTTCTACGTAGAAGGAAGGACTTAAGGAGAAAGGCAGCAATGTATTACTATATAAAATACTTTCTTTAGCTTTTTCAGTTTGTTTAACTGGTGATTCCTGCTCTTTCTGTCTCTCATGATTTACCTTCATTAAATGCTCTGATACATGCTTAAAAAATTTCCATGCAGGCCTCCTTCCTCTCCAAACATTGCATCTCTCTGCACTAAATGAAGGCAGAAAAGAAAAGCTTCCCAAGGTACAGTGTGAGGAAAGTGTGCAAGTGCAAACCCAGACAGAGGAAAGGATTAATTCAAGCCTGAAAGGTCTCTGTAAGCTGGGGAGCTGTGCTGGGAAGGTGTTTAGCACAGATAAGGATAGGAGACCCAGGGAGACAAAACCTGAAGTTAGGGGTTTTTGGAGGATTTATGGAAAAGATACCAGACAAAATAGTAAATAGGGATTCAACTGAACAAGTCAGGATCTGTTAGAGAAGTGTTCTAGGGGAGCCCTGGTGCTGAGGTCAGGGAAGCTGCAGAGGAACTGAGGAGGAATGGGGGCAGTCACAGCAGTGCCTGCAAAGAGTGGGAGGTGCTGAGACCTCAAGAAGAGTTGGGCTGTGAGTCCAGGTCCCTGATCTACCAGCAAGTAGTGGAACAAGGATCAAAACTTGAAAAGTCTTGTTGTTTTCTACTCCTTCAAATAGAGTCCATTATTTACACTTGAATCCATTGGTGGGCAGGATTTTTTCAAAGACAGGAATGAAAAACTGATTTTAAAAATCCAAATTCTATCTCACAAACATTTCCAAAAAAGAGAAGACTTTGAAAAGGTAGTCTGATGAGCTAAAAGTCTTGCTGTTTATACTCAGATTGAAGAAAGACTGTCTGGAAGTTTCATTCTCATGCTATTTTTGCATTTTACTTGGAAACCCTTAGGGTCTCAAACAGAAGCTGTATGTAAGAGAAAATGAAAAATGTATCTGAATATATCTGTTATAAAACCAACAGGAATGCAGAAAAGAAAGGTACCTCTGGCTAAGAGAATCTGGAAAAATTGAGGAGGAAGGCTACAGGGAGCTCTTTGAAAGGATTGCTACTGTTGTTCTCTGGAGCCCTGGGAGAGGGAGCACTGTATTTCTCTGGAAGGAAACAAAGAGAATTGCAAATATCATGAACAGACTTAATCATACTGTCCAGAGAGTTGTACTTTAAGGTTTTTAACTGTCCAAAAAACATAATTTTAAAAAGAGAGTGAGACAAAGAAAATTTAAATCCTTAACTGCACAAGAATTAGTTTCAACATGAACTTTAAGTCTTATCCCTGATTTCTCCTAATCTCCACACAGAGGTGTATGTCCCTACATACACCTCTGTGTGGTGTCCCTACATATTTTGCCTATGTTTTATTTCCTAACATAAAAAAAAGTAAGTTGCAAAGGGGTTTTGTTCCAGTTTAGGATATGACTCAGGACTCAGCATCTTCAGGTTCTCTCCAGTACAGATCTTTTCCCTGCTACAACAAAATTTTTAGGGTAAGATCTAAAGTCACTATTGTCACACCAAGCATAACTTAGAGCTAACACACCTTGCTCCAACAGCATGATCCAAGAAAGCCCTGCCCACCCCTCCTAAGGCATCTAATAGTAGTCTCCTCATTTTCCACAGCAATCTCATTTACCTGGAGCTTTACTACAGCATACACTGACAAATGTCACCATCTTGGGTGCACTTAATTAAAAGCCCACCTATATCTAGGACAGGTGCCCCCACCAGAGGCTCCTGAAGAGCTTGGCTTTCTTGGCACACTCACCTGGTGTCCCAGCAGCACTGCCAGCCTTCCACTCACTCAGAGGAAGAGTAGGACTCAGAGGCAATGGATACTTTTGTGTTATTTGCTGCAAATGTACCTTGTTAGAAACCAGGTATACAAATTCTTATTTATCCTGGTCCTGAAAAGAATTGAAACCTACATTTGGAGTAGCTAATTTGCCATTGGTATAGATATGCTTCTGTGGTGAAAAAGAAGCCCCAGTCCTTCCTCCTCAGGTAAAAAAAGATCAGGATGGAAGCTATACTGCAGAGGACCAAGAAAACAGGGGGGTCTGCTCTTATATCATTAGAGCCAGGAAAGCATGAAGGAGGCAATTTCTGGCCTTCAGTCCCACGTGGCAGAGGCACCTAGGCCTGGGAGTCAGGCTCATGTCCCTCTGTCCTGGTGGTGATCCTGAGCCTGTCTGCACATTCTCGTCTGAGACAGTTCCCAGGACAAGCCCACATTTGAAATTCAGTCTCACAATTTCCAGCAGCAGCCTTCTCTCAGCTTTCCCTTTGGACAGGTTTAAGGATCTCCTTGCTGGGTAAGATGGGTGTTATGAATGCCATGAAAGCACTGAGCAGGAAGGAAACCCATCCTTAGCTGGGCTGGCCCAGCATCACTGACTGCTGGTGTGGAGTACTGCAAGTTGAGGTTTGCAGCACTGACTGTCACATGCTGGGGCCTTTCTTGCCTTTCACTCCTTCAAATCTGCATTCAGCAGCCATTAAGTCTTCATGAATACACAGTGAGCATAAACTTACATGTTTTTATTGCCTCAACTTCTTCAAAAGTGTTGTCATGAAACACAGTATGATGGAGTTGCATTTGCCTAGTGGTTTAAAAACAATTAAAAAAGATAATCAGGATATCTGCTATATATCTGCACTGCTATAATTTGCTTAGTGATACATCCCCTTATTGTTTGCTCAGCTTCTATATAAGTTTAATTTCAAATTGACATTTGGTCTTTTGCTTTTTTGTGGCAAAGCAACCAGGATAGTATTTAATTACAAATTTTCTGTTTCATCTATCATTTTAAAAATAGACCAGAGTTGAGTTCTGCAGTACTTTTAAAATAAAATAATGGTTTCACAAAATCATGTTAGGTTGAAGAAAACATTCATATTGTCATGTTAGTGTTTACTCAGTGACATAATTAGGTTCCCAAAAACGTCTATAATTTATTATCTATGGCAAGAGAGAAGAAAGATCTCCTCCAATTACATTCCTGATAGAGTAATGTTGTTTGCATTTCTGTTTCTCTCTCCAGAGGCTTAGGGACTTTTTTGGTAGGGGGTAGGGAGGAATAAAATATTCATAAAATGGGTCAGGAAATGATTTTACATTTGTAGTAATTGTGTCCTCATATTTATCACTTCCTCAAATAAAATTTTTACAAAAACCCCCAAAAGCTTTCTTAGATGCAGATGGCATTTTTCACATTTACTATTTCTAGGGTCCCATGTTAATGTTTTTTGGAAGCCTATTGCTTCATTAGTAATAGATTTTCTCACTCTGCCAAGCTATCTGACAGATAGTAGATAGCCAGTGATAAGCTAATACATATATTGCATATATCTAATGTGCATATATATAACATATGTACATATATGCTAGAGAGGTGCTTGCATGTGATTGAATTACCATTATCTGCATTTGAACTCTGTTTTGGCGCCCTAAAAGTGCACAAGGAGAAAACAATCAACAGTTACAGAACCTGAGATACGAAAGGTTACAATGGATTCTCAGTCCAAGCATCTTCCTGAGCTGGCAGCTGATTTTGCTTGTGTAGGTTGATAAATATGCAAATTCATCTGCCTGATTTCAGGTGACTCAAAAGGTGCCTGTGTCTTCCACACTTGACAGTCTCAGCTGAGTTTCTAACCAGGGGTAGGTACTTAGGTGATTTGGGGGTATGAGGAAACATATTGTCAATGACAAAAAATCTGTTGCTGAAAATCTTAAAATTTCTCAGAAAAAAATATTCCTTTGGCAATTTCCTTCAGCAGCCCAAGATCCGTAAAATCCCAGGTTTCATGTTTTCTACAGTCCTGGTGATCCTCAGCCAGAGCTTTTCCTTACCCATTCCTGTCTGCTTCTAGAGCAGCCCACTTCTGGAATATGTTGCCTCTTACCATGAAAAAAGTCTGTTCCTAGAAAATTCTTAGGTCTTGCTATCCCAGAAAGCACTAAAAGTACTTGCTAAAAGTACTGAGACTCCCAGACCAACAAACAAAATGCTTTTTTAAAACATTGATGTCAGAGAGGGCATAATTTGGAACATCAGAGCCTGCCCTGTCAGAGACTCCCTTCTTGTTCTTTGCCAGAGGTCCTTGTCTCCCTTCACCTTGCCCACTGTACATGTCCAAAATTCAGTGTTTTCAAGATACCTCTGAGGATTCCTTAAGAATCTTGTTATTTTCTCACAATTGTTGGTCAACTGCACCAGTTATTCACAGTGTGAATTCATCAGAGAGGCTTTAAGAACACTTGTATGCTTTATGCTTCATTTTTTAATTTAAATTTTGTGCCTTTTGTGCCTTTTTCCCCACCACTTTCTCTTCTGTCACTTGCCAGTGTGTAAAGCTGTTTCAATCACTCTGTAGTGTATTTATCTGTTGCAGTGATAAAAGGATATGCTCCCACCCTTTCAAACTGTCATCTGCTTAAAAGAAATGTCAACAGTGCCAAAATCCATGATGCTCATCACATTCACACTTCAGGAGTACAATTAAATGGCTAGATTAAGACCCACGTGGGTCAATTTTTTAATGCATTACAGCTAAATGAAGCTGAATGGAAAATGCCTCTTACCAAGCACTTAACGTAATCTCTTTCTGTTACCGTAGGCACCCAGAGAGAGCATGCACCTTGTATTATCTCACTGAAATGCATCCTGCAGGTCCAGGGAAATGTCAGCCACAAGAGCCACGGTATGGGCTCTCCTACCAGTGCACAGAGGTAATTCTCAGCACAGCTGTTCTGGGGGCACCTGGGCAAGAGTGGGGGTGGATTTCAGAGAGGAGCACCTCAAGGTGATGTTCTGAATCCAAATCAGGCCTCCAAAGCCCTCATGCTCTTTCAGAGAGTGATTCACGTAGAGCCCCAGAGGAGGTTGCTCCTTGACAAAATCCATGGTGCCATGTGTCACTTGTGACAAAAGAGCAGCCATCTCCATGAGCTTCATTTGAACATGGCAGGAAATCACTTTGTGGGGATGGCAGGGTGCTCCAGCTGCTGCAGGTTAGACAACTCACCTTCAGCACACTTGGTATGCCAACCTGAACAGGCAGTAAAAAGAAAGTGGATGATGAAGCACTGCTAATTTGCAAAACACTTAACCTGTATGCAATTATCATTTATAGTGCCTCTAGCAGATCAGCTCTGCTGCTCTATGCTCTTACAAACAGCAGACCCATGCTGGGGATCACCACAGGACTATAGCTTCATGCAACTGGATTAAAAATGTAGGATGCTGTGCAATTTTCCACAAACCTGCTTATTTAATTGGTGCTGCCAGAAGGCAGTGCTCCTCATTTCCTGAAGGAGTTAGGGAAGCATAAAAAAAAAAGAAAAAAAAAAAAAATTTCCTTTCTAGGCAAAGGTGATTTGTGCAAATATTAAGGGTGAATGGGTAGCACTGGTTTTTTTCTGTTGCTTTTGTTCACAGCAGGAACCAAAGGTCTTTAACTACAGATAGAATATACTTCCTATTGCACAGCCAAGATTACCAATAGGTCAGAAACTGCAAGGGTTCAGAAAGTTGTAATGATTTGACATTTTTATAAATCTGTTCGCTGAAGTGGCTGCTTCAAGAAAGAACAAGTGGACTACCTAAACAATAAATAAGTGGGGTTTATTTATTGTTTGAGTTAAAACAAATAATATAGAAATTAGGTAGTAGTTTTTTCTCTGCTTTTACAGGATGGTTAAAGACTGTGCCCTCTGGCATTTCTGTTGCACTTCTTGTTTATCAAATTTTCTGGTTTTCAGCTTAAGTGATTTCTCTGTATACTAAAAATATGTAAGTGCAAGATACTTGTCTTAGCTCAAAGTCTCCAATATGAGGATTTTCTGAATTATGAAAGACCTGGAAATGAGCTTCAGGTCTGAACTATGTGTTTACCAGGGGAAAAAGTTTACAAGAATTATCCATTCCTGTTTTATTGCCCATCTGAATTACCTACAGGCCTTTCTTCTTTCCTGCCCATCAACAGCCATTCTGGGAGAGATGAGTAAACTACAGGTGCAGTTTGGGTTCAGCTGCAGTAGAAAACCCCACCCTCATAAAGGCTGAGCAATGCCAGGAGCTCTGCAGGGGTTCCCTCTCATCTGAGCACCTGAGCACCTCCCACAACACAGGTGATACCTATTTCCATGTTTCCTTGGAGAAAGAAATCACACACACACACCAAAAGAAAAAAAAAAGAAGAAAAAAAAAGGCCTAGAATTTTTTATGCCCACAAAGGCCTTGGCCTGGGCCTTTGTGAGACAGGTGCATACCTGCCCCACAGCTGAGATCTCTTCATGCCATGTGTGGAGGTAATGGGTAGTGCAGAGCCCCCTGAGCAGTGGGTCTGAAGGGCTACAGGTGTAGACAGGTCTGCCACACATCACAGATTTAACCAACATCCCCCAGCTCTTCAATTCACACAGGCTTCCCGTGCTTGGGGATTGGCCTCTATTTTACATTTCTCCTATCTCAAATTCTGTTGCTCCAAGCGTTTCTTAAAATGGCCTCAGACCTGACACAAGGAAAATTGTTTTCTGAATGGTGATAAAGTGATGCCCCTGAGGGAAACATGGTGATATTGCTCCTCCCTCTGTCTAAACAGATTCTGGGCATAAGGTATATTTTTGACACCAAAAATAAAAACTGCTACAAGTGGAATCACCAGAAATGTCATTTATTCCAGGGAGGATAGCCTGCAGCTGTTCAGGGTTCCTGTATGAATCTTTTACTTGTTTGTTCTTGTTCCTCATTGTGGTAATGAGACAAATATTTGAGCCTTGCAGGCTGGAGGGCCTGGGTATCATCATTAAACGGGCACGGAAAGAAGTGGTGCCTGTGCCAGGGAATCACACTCGGGCTGAGCCTGGAAATCCCAGCACAACCTTTGAACATACAGGAGAATCTGGCAGCAGATTCTCAGGGTTTCACCAGAGGACTTTTGCTGCTTGAGCCATGTGTAACTACATTTGGCTCTGTGATAATAAAACTTCTATTCTCTCATGTATGCTTGAGTGTTCATGCATTTATTTTCTTTTATAAGCTCCTTTGGCTGGCACATGACACCAAGGAGAGGAGGGGGGAGTATTCATTCCCACAGCCCAGAAGCAGAACTGAAGTCACTGAATGGGTGCTTTTGTGAGAAGGTGCACTGAGTTCAAGTCAGCTCATAAATGTGAATCCCTTATCAGAGAATGGGACCCCTGTCTGCTTCAATGCCATAGATCTAAAATGTTTCCCCTCCTATTTTTTAAGCATTGCTATGTACATTTGGTTTTATTTCTGTCATGCAGCTTATGAATTTTGAAACTTCGAACAGAAGAAAATTGGTTCTTCTGACAGTTTTGTGTCAGTGCTGTGTGCCTGGCTAGACCACTTCTGTTTGAAATTGAGGATAGCCCCACATGGGCTTCAGCACAGCCCTCTCTGTGGCTTGCCTGCAGCTATCTGTCTTGGAGTACCAAACTGGGAAAGGGTCTGTGTCTATAGATTTCCTGTTGTGCTTTCCAAATCATCTTCTGGAGCACTAAGTGTAGTGAAAAGCTTCTTTGCTTGGTGAAAGGACTGATCTCTTGAGACCTCACATTTTTATATGGAGAGATGGAAATGGGAAATTTAATCTCTAGTCTAGCAGATGAATATCTAAAAAAAAAAAAAAAAAAAAAAAAAAAAAAAAAAAAAAAAACAAAAAAACTGGACTGTAGCAGGTCTCTAGCAGAATACCAGATACTGTTACTGCAAACTCCCAAAAAACGTGTCAGGCTGGCCATGACTGCTTTGCAGCTCCTCCTGGTCAGGTGGTCTGCTCTGACCCCTGATCACCACAGTGGCATTTCTGCTGGTGCTGACTTCAGTAGCTACAAACCCAGCACCACTCTGAGGTGTTAATTAAGTGCCAGGATCAGAAAGGGTTTTACAGGACTTGTATGGCAAAAGAGATCCACCTTGTGAGCCTCCCTCATGAGAAAGGCCTCACAAATTCAACTGACATTAAAGGGAGGTGTGGGCACAAGCAGGAGTGAAACAAAAGTGTTTGGCAGGAGAGGACATACTGGGCAGGAGAAAAGTTAGCAATAAATCAGGAACAACTGTCACCTGGAATATTGTATCAGAAAATATTTGAAAAGCCAAAATCAATAAGCAGCAATGAGTCAGTCAGCTGATACCAGTACAGAGCACATAGGACTGAGAGAGTGATGGCCAGGGAGTCTCTCTTCAATGGTTTTATCCAAAGACTCCTATTCTTTACTCTTGGCCTACTTTCTGTCACTTTCTCTGCAGTCAAAGGTGAAGAAGACAAGATGTATTTCTCTTTATTTATCTCTTGTCCATGATTCCAGTACACCTCCCAACATCTTTCATTTTTGATGGTCTCAGAGATGAGGGAACACTTCCAAGGTGCTCTGAACATGCTGTGTTCAGACTTGCCCTGAGCTCTGGCTTCAGTCTGCCATTACCTGCCTGGTGCAGTATCTCCCTGCCTGTGTTAACATTCAGATTTTATTACAGTACCACCATATAACAATGCCAGAAACATTTACACTAATTTTGAAGTCAAGAAAGGGCAATGGTAATTTGCCACTGCAATAATGTTTGTGAAGCATTCATGAAAAATGACAGCCACAGAAACAAGAATAATTGGAGCTAATGGAGACAAAAATCCACAGTTATAAAGATATATGGCACTTTGGAAAGTAGATTTAGTACCTCTAGTGGAAAGCAAAAGGGAGAGCACATGATATCCAGTCATTCACAATCTACTTACCATGAGTCTTCCTGATTGAATTGGTATCAGTACAAATCAGCAAAGTAATATAATTGATACCGACAGTGTTCTACTGATACTAAGTCAGTGTGAGATCAGAATCAGTTTGAAGATACAGATTTGAGTTACCTTGCCTCATGATTCTTGGTAATGTATAAAAGATTACCAAGGAATGTTTAAATCTACACATGGCTTAAAGCAAGGTCAGATGTGCAGCATTTTGCACTTCTTGTATCAGGACCTTATAGACCAGAAAAGTTGCTGTAGTGTTTTCTGTAAGACAAAGATTCACACTTCCTAGTTATCAGTTTGTTTTCCTTTGGAAAGTCTGGCACTTAGCATTCACTAAGAATCACTTGTGGGTAGGGTTGTTTTTTTTTCAAAGACAAAATTACCTGCACTTGATTTCCCAAGGTAATGCTGGATTTCTTGACATGCAACAGAAACTTTGAAAATATTTAATGTGGACATTGATGTTTAGGTATCTAATTAAGGCATAAACCAGAATATTGTCTGAGAAATTACCTAATACATGACCAGTTGACATCATACATTGAACTCACTCTGCTCTCTGCTCTCCAGCCAGATTTTGCCAGTGGGAGCAGAACACATTATGCCATTTTTGCAAAATTTCTATCATTAGATGCCTAAATGTAAATGTAGTTTGTTGTTTTTTTGGGTTTTTTTCACATACTTGGACATTATGACTACTTACTTTTTAACCAGTCTTTCTTAGTCTGGGTGTTGCTAAATATTACATCATACATAATTTGATATTTAACCTGTGATCATTGACTTAATTTATGTAACATAAGGCTAAATTAGACAACTATTACCCAAGCAATGCTTCCCATATGGTGCAATGGCCAGGAGGTTGATATTTCAAACATTTGTTCATTACATTGAGGCATTCCCTCTGTCAGACTAGTTCTCCAGCCTTTTGCTGAAATTCCCTGAGGAGTAAGAAGAGGGTTTACTGGCTGATAATAATGGATATCATGACTGATATCCCTTGAGCATTCAAAATCTGACACACACAACAAATTTTTTTTGAAAAAGAAGTGTTTTGCCTAAGCACATTCACTTTTTAACTGTGTGAATTTTGGGTGTGCCCTTGTCATTTTTTGAGTGGGAGCAGAGACTGCTGTTGAGCTTGAAGCTCAACAAAAAATTTTTGCATGTGCATATCACTTCTCCCATGGAATTTTCAAAAGATTGTATTTACCTTTGGTGATTTACAACAGGATTGTTTGATTCCTTTTTCAAATGTCTCTCAGAAGATGTTTTTCTATGTCCTTCTTGCAAGAGAAATACATCTTAAATTAAAAATGCCTTACAGGGAGATTTGTATCTGTAATGGTTTGTCTTCCATTTTCAGTGAGAGTAAAAACCAATGAAAGGAAATTGGGAAGGAAGCACTGAAAAGCCACTAAATTTGCTCTACAGGTTTAGGAGAAAAAAGATTATTCAAGAAAAATGTATATGAATCTATTAATCATGCACAACTCATAAATTTTAAGGCAAGACTGAGAAATAACTGATGTTAAGAAGTCCAGCTTTCAAATAAAATAAACCCCAGTGAGTATACTGTTCCTAAGATGCAACCTTTTAATGCTTTCAAAATCTTCAGCTAAATATTATGCCACTTCTTTGAAATTAGTGTTAACTTGCATGAGCAAGCAGCATCAGGAAAATATACAATAAAATAAAATAAAATAGTCTAGAGACAGTAACTGCAATGACATAAATACATGTGGCACCTAAAGACATGGTTTCATTGTGGATTTGGCATTGTTAATCGTTGGACTCAATGATTTTATAGATCTTTTCCATCCTAAATTGTTCTGTGAATCTATTATCAGGATATGGACCTTAGTGGCAGGCAGCTTTTGAATACTTGCCCCTACCTCAATATTCTTCCTATCCTTCCCTCTCAGTTTTGATAAGAAACTATAGAATATAACATTACAAGCCTGTAAATACCTACTCAGAATCCTTTTAAACTTCCCCAAGAAGATAACAATTTCTCCAGCATTATAATTAGCTGATTTTCTTCCCTAGGACATCTGTGCTGATGGAGGACATTGCTCTTTGCATTAGCACTTTTGAGCAATACCTAAACAATGTATTTCCATTAAGACTCTACTGCCCCAAATCCAATTCTTTCCAAGAAAATTAGGGGACTTTTGAGGAGAAACATAGGTTAGTAGGTGATTTAAAATCCATTTGTGCAACTTAAACTGTATGGAAACTTTAAAATCAATAAATTAATGGCATTCAAAGGTCAATATTTAAACAGAAATTGGTATTAACCTATTCCTATGGTCATTGTCTGTGCATACAAGAAAGAATAACATCTACAATAGCACTTGAAAAATGAAAGTGTTTATCTCTTTATGTAATACAAATGTAATAACTTACCCAAAATGATTGATTAGCATGATGGAGCCCAGAGTGGGTATCTAATAGATGATGGATATACAGAATTTGAAACTGAGAACAATTTTCATGTTCATTTAACTCTTTCTTAAAGTGTTTAAAATGACTATTAAAAACTAAATCAGGGGAAATTGTCAGGACTTGGTTGAATGATGTTCACTCAATGCAGATTATCTGTCACTGGGCCACAGGTTATTTGTTGAACTAATGATCTAAAACATGAGCTAATCAAAAATAATATAAACCCAAACGCAATCTTAAAAGAAGCTGATAGGAGTCTGACAGACAAACCACTCTGTGGGAACAAAATAAGCATGACCAATGTGTACCACGCACAAAGGGGGGTTGGCAGCACAATTTCTCATTGGATTCCTGTTTCCCACAGATATTCATAATTAATGGTAAGCCATTTTCTGCTCCTTGAGTCTCTCGATAGCGAGTAAAAGCTCAGATAAAATCTTCAAATTAAATGGAATTGGATTTAGCCACTACAAATCAGATTTAAGAGGATATAGTCATCATTGCTGTGTTCCTGTTACAGTTGGTGATGCTACTGGAGCAGAAGTGCCATAGGATATAGCAGGCACATAAACCAATGGGAGAAGGCAATCCCTTCTCCAAGCTTGCTGTTGCATGTCCCACAAAGCAGTATTCTGGTTTAGTCTGCTGCTACTTCCCCCTCCTTCTCAGGCCTGAGGTCAGGCACTGCAGTCTTGGGGATCTGAAGGCACCCAAAGATGAGGTTCAGTCCATGTCGACCTTAGGTCTAAAGGTTCCAGGCAGATTTCACTCAAGGCCCACTGCATATATTCATGTCAGAAAAAAAGTAAACAAATGGCATGTCAGAGCAGTTCAGGAGATTGAAAATCTCTGTTTTCCTCCATCAGAGTCAGTTCTTGATAGACTAGGTGAGCCCTAGCAACCAATAATACTGAGGGCACTTGCAAATTACTTTGTTCAACAGATCTGTTAATGCATAATTGATTAGATCAATTATCTTTTCTTGTTTGACCTTTTGTGGACAAAAATTGCCTATTTTTTAATGGATACTTTGGGGTATTTTTCGTAACATTTCCCAAAGCTGATCATAAATCCTGCTCCAGCTGGTTGCAGAAAGAACAAAAAATGTCCATTTTTGTGGGAAAACAGCACTAGAAAATAACTTTTAGGGGGGTATGGAGAAAAAAAATATTTCAATAGCTTTTGAATCTCATTTTCACACCTTTTACACTATAAGTTTTCTTTTGAGGTTTTTTTTCAATCATGCTTGTGTCATCACTTTGACAAGAATCTCAATAAAAATTGTAGCTTATTATTTGAATTTCGAAGGCAACACTCAAAAATTTCTCTGTCAGATGAGGTTCTTAACTGGCAGAAAGGAGAGATAGCAACAGATTTCTAAAAGCATTTGATCTAATACTATTTGCTTATAATAATAGCATTACATGAAATAAAATGTAACCTTTTGTAAATGGATAGTTAAACTGATCGAATTATACATATCAAATTACAGGATTAACAGAAGAAAATCACCTCCCAAACTGATTGTCAACAGTCAAATCACCCAAAGACCTGCTTTTAGCTTGGTGCTTTTTAATACTCTCACCTATGACAGGGAAGAAAGTATGAATCATTTCTGGTACTGTTTTCAGATGGCACAAACATTAACAGATTGGGAAATAATTACAAGCAGAAGCCAATTCTACAGGATGATTTGTATCTTTTATTATTTTGGGTCCACACAGCGTGAAATCTTCCATAAAGATGAGTTGAAGGCCTATGGAAAAATCTACTGGGCTTCAAAACTAGGTATCAAAGTAATAGAAAAGGTTTGAGGGCTTGAATAAATCTGTCTCAAATGTAAGACTATATTGTGTGCAATAAATATGGTTGGAATATACACTGAGCAATAAAGGGCAAACACAATGCTGAATATTCCCCATAAGTGAACAAAGTCTGTTTTAATCCACTGAATGACACAGACAGCATGTGAAGAGCTAGTTTGTTCTTTTACCATGATTTTATGATTTAAACCTACCACATATGGTAAATCATGAAAGAATTAATGTGCACATATCCACATAAATAAGACCTCAGCTCTCTCTGACTAACAAAGCTTAAAATATTGAATAATCACAAATATATGTACCAGTCTCATGGGCTAGTATGTCTCAGTAGTCTACTTTACTAAACTGCAGGTATAGATCCAAATCTGATACCTGAAATTCATTATTCTTTTCTGTCATGCATAAAACATTTTGATCATTTACTCAAAAGAAGGAAACCACTGCATTTAACATAGGTAAGTGGCCTTAGCATGCTAAGCAAATCAGTCATGAGCATTACATCCACTGAAAATTACTGGCTGAATTAGTAGGTGGATATTTTCAAAGGTATTGATTCAGGCAAAGTATGTCTGGTTTCCAACTGATTCTGGTTTTCAACTAATTCAACAACTGTGATGAAAATGTAAACTCTATAAATTAAAATAATATCTAATAGAATAGCATGGCTGCATATTTGCAGATTTCTTTCTGCACCCAGACTCCTGCTTCCTCAGAAGGGAGAAGTTGTTTCTACTGAAGCAATAAAACATATCATAACCAATTTCTGAATTATAATGAAGTGAAAGCTATGCTGAGGTTTCAAGAAGAGAGAAGGAAAAAAAAATTACCTAAGCTCCTTTTACAGGAGGAAAATAAAGGTACTAATGTTGAAAGATTTGATTCACCTTTATTTTTTAGATAAATATTGCATTTAAAGTTTTCTTCACAGACTACTATTGTCAGAAAAAAGAGGAATAAGCTGATCAAGCACAAGTGACCCTAATTGAATTTGAATGAGTTTCAGGAGCAGGTTATAAAGAAACAAATAGAAATATGCCAAGAAGTTAAGTTGATAGACTTAGGTTATGTCTTTGTGTTGTTTTATGTGTCCAAATTATACAAGAGACATGATTGATCTGGAATGATATTTGAAATGTATCATTCATAACATGATCTGGGCTGCTAATTTTTTATCTTTCTCTGTCCCGCTCTTAGCGAAACATCTAAGAGTAAAAGTTGATTGCATTTGTTCAACACCAAAGGTGCTTTTATGCTTCAGAGGAAAGCACAGAGGAAAGTAAACAGATGAAACTCCAGAGAGGATGAGGCATGGATTTATAGAAAGCCACATAGAATTCATCAGTTTGCTTTGAAACCTCACATTGTTAAAAAAAAGAGGCAACATGTACCTCTATTACTAATTCACACTTAAAAACTACCATGCTATTCCAAAATTATATTCCTTGTGATATGTGGCTTGATAATGCTGATGAGTGTCATACAAAAAAAAAAAAACAACCAAAAAGTGCTTTATTTCCTCCAGCTCCCAAAAGGAAGGGGATAAGGACAATATTTCCTTACGACGGTCAAGTGCAAAAAAAACCCCATATCAACCTTGCTGAAAGCCAAAAAAATAAACCAACCAACCAAACTCAAACCCAAACCCACAACAAACTTATGAGCATGAGTGTAGTTTGTGCCACTTTGTCACAAATGTCCCTGCCTCTGCCCAAGGGGGAAAAATGGGAAATCTCCAAGAGATGTGCAGGCAGCGTCCCTGAAAACTTTTCAGGCTGTTGGTGAAAGCTCAGTTAGAAAGCTTGTGCTCATATTGGGTTTGAAATCTGATGTTACATAAAAATTTACTGCTCATTGTCAGCTTTGCTAGGTGGTGTTGATGAAGGAGGGCAGAGAAAACTGCCCCTGGCAGGTGCTGCTTGGGGAAAGCAAAGGTGTGTGCTGGAAACAGAAGCACTAGGAATTGAAAAGGGAAATACAAACAGATCATCATCAAAGGGTTTGACTAAGAGACATCACAGAGCTCCATAAATGCCATTAAAAATTTAGCTCATAGTGTCTAAACACTTTAAAATGGTCCATAGTCACTCAAGATCTAGATTGAGGGATTTTTGTGGTTTTGGAGTGTTGTTACAATCATATCCTGGAAGCAAGCTTAAGCCAACCATCCCAGTAAGCAAGGGCTTAGAAAATCTGTATGGAATGAAATCACTCACAGATGAAAACACAAGTAC
The DNA here is from genome assembly GCA_013396995.1 of Dicaeum eximium. NCBI lineage: Eukaryota > Metazoa > Chordata > Aves > Passeriformes > Dicaeidae > Dicaeum > Dicaeum eximium. The sequence continues at coordinate 21,038 of VWZP01002795.1, forward strand.
ACATTAGGGCAAGGAAGTGCTTCAGTGCCATTGCCATGCAGGTCTGTTCAGCTCCTGAGACAGGCATTGCTGTGTGTGTGTTTTCTTCCTCTCCACTGAATGCATCAAAGCTGGGTTAAAGCAGCATCTTTGGACAGACAAGCTCAGCAGAACAGGAAATTATTGCCCTATGTACAGCAATAAATTACTGACATCAGATGCTGTAAATACTGTAGTGCCACAATAAAGCTACCAGCACCATGTAGTGGGGATGCTCTTAATCCATACAAAACCAGAGAGAAAGAGCTCAACTCTTTAACAGAAAGAGAAATGTGAGAGGTGCATCATAGGATAGCTATATTTACAAAATTTCAGGAGCCAAGGAATAGAAAATTCATCACAGATTTTCTATTCTTTGTCCTCTTTGCCCTTTTTTCAGTACATTTATCTATGGCATTGGGCAGTAAAGTAAATGAACATTCATTATGCCTGTCAAAGTTATAACAATCTGTAATAAAATGACCTATAAAACTGGCCTTATCCTTTTATAGTGATCACTGTATTTTTTTCTCTCATTGATGAACATGTTAATAATCTATTAATTTTTGTCATCAAAGTATAAGCATATATAATTTTATATATTTATATATATATTATATTTATATATTTATTATTTATATAATAATTTAATATTTATATATTATATATTTTTATATATTATATTTATATATTTTTATATTTTNTCTCTCATTAAATCCTACCTATTTTCTCTAATTAAATCTTACCTAGAGTTTAAGATTATATTTATCCTATTTTTTTTTCCTTTGAAAATGCCCTGATCCAACTTGGACAAGAGTATGTTTATGCGTGTGTCCTCACTCCCACCCCTCCAAAAAATCCCAAAACAATGCAACAAAAAGCCAAAAACCAACAAAAAACAACTAACAAAACAATAACAATAACAATAACAAAAAAACCCCAAACAAACAAAAAACCCCAAAAACCCAAAACCTCAAAAATCCCAAACAAAAATAATCAATAAAAGTCCCTCCTCCCCCCACCAAAAAAACCAAACCAAACCAAACCAAAACACCCCAAAAAGAAAATCAGAAAAAAAAAAAACAGAAAAATTCTGGAGAAAAACAACATCTGATATGAAATATTGTAACTTTTCTTGAAATGAACCATTACTTAATAAACTAAATTCTTTGCAGAGTAATGGCAAGTACTAAAAAATGCATGAATGCTCCACTGCTTGTATTCAATTTTGCTGTGATGTGAAATATGGGATGTGAAATATCCTTCCACTTCCCCCTGCCACTGCCCATTAGGAAATTTGGTTAAAATGCTGTTGCTGACACTCTTGTATTTGAAATATTCAGACATTTAAGAATGCAGAGCTGTTTCCCTGAGCTCTGGAAATGCTTCTCTGTGTCAGATGATAGATATATTGCTATCGCTATAGACTACAAATTTACTTGTAAATTGTAATTTGATATTTCACTTTAATGGCAAAAAGGAAACCACAGTCCAGGATCAGGCAAACCCCCTGGGGCATATTCAACCAAGAAGGATTTTTCTTAAAATGCAAGAGACATTTGACTGCAAATTCCCGAAAGACATTAAAGTATTCATGACCAGTTCTACCACAGCATTTCCCATAGGGAGTCTTTTATGCATGAAAAATATGCATAATGCAAATGTATTTTTCCATATTGCCTGGGCCTTCCCGTTTACTAAATTTAGAAGACAAGACTTATGCCCTTTAGTGCAACACAAATAATTACTGCAACTTCTGGTGTGAGTGCTGTGGTATTTTCTGACTGTAAACTCTTCTGAATTCCTTGGATTTCTCTGCTTTATGCTTAGTTTAACCAAGCTGATCACTTGGATTGTGGAAGAGCAAACAGTAGAGACAGATCCTGGCTGAAAAATATCCATCAGCTGGGTTCAAATGTGCGTGCTAAGGGATGGTTAAGCCCAAAAGTTGAAATCAGCCAAATTTTTCAAAAGTATCTTTCTCTATAGTATGTTTCTCATACCATTTCACGTTGGTTTTTTAGTACTATGGTATTTCCCTTGCTGAACAGCAACTTTGAGGAGAAAATGAAGAATGACTATTTCACCTTCTAAGGAGCATCCACACTCAGAATTGTAAATGGTCATCATCCACCAAGATAAACCAAAGCAAGCTGCCACATTATTTGCAAGACAAGAAGTAAAATATACAACTTAGGCACTATACAGTTCTATTAACCTGAGCTCCTGTTTCTTTTTATGTGATGCCACAGGCACTAAGTTTAGCAATAGCATTTCCATGCCTGTATAAGGAAAAAAAGTTTGGGTTTGTTTTTTTTTTTTCCAAGCCTTGAAGCTTATAGTTGGAAAAAAGGACAGGGATTGAATGACAGACTAAATTCTGCTCAGAGGTTATGAATCTCAATACAAGTCCCTTTACTTTCAAATAATCTTCTTGGCCTGCCTAAAACTTTGAAGACCTGAGGATCACTGCATATACACAGGTCCCAGCAGCTGTTTGGTGGCATGTCACACAAACAGCATGATATCAGTACATTTTCTAGTAGGTCAGAGCTCAGAAATCACGACTGTGATTTTAAACATGGAACGTGCTTTCCTTAAAACCAACAGATCAAACCATGTCCTTCCCTCCTGCCAGCAGAGTCCCAGTGCCTGGACAGCCTCAGGACCATGTAGCACAAGGGTGGGTGCATTTCCTTTTTGCAGCTTGCAAGATTTGTTCTTCCATAGCCTTCAGGAAGGGTCTGATCCCTGTGGTGATGAAACACAACACACAAGATAGGTTTTGTCAAATTCATGACAAGTGATAAAAAACCCTCGTACAATGCATCTTCTTCTTTTGTCAATGATTCTTCAGAGTCAAGATATACAGTGGTGGGGAAAAACAGCATTCTGCATACATCATTCATACCAAATGCTTAGATTCTTAAATTCATCCTGGTCTCCACGTGGATGCTTCTGCTGAAGCTGAGCTAAGGAGGCAACAATCACTAAAGACTGTCACAGCTGCATGAACACCAAGTTTGTTCTCCCCCAGCAATTTAACATGATATACCCTGAGAACATCCCAGTACTCAGTTCCATCTTTCTCTGAACTGATGCTGAGATGCTCAGGGATGTCTTTTGGCTTCACACTGAGCACTGCTTCATTTTGCTGGGTTAGGTCTCAGCTGGATGTTCTCCTGGTCCCAGCCTGTGCAGAGCAAGAGAAAAGGAAGGCAGCTCCTGGTGGCAATTGGGCTGATTTACACTGCTGTGGCCATCGCTCATAGAAGGGAGGAATCCTTTTCTCAGTTCACCTTTTCAGCTGGTTCAGGTGAGCTTACACAAACCAGCAGCCAGAAGAGAAGTGCAGAAAACAGAAACTCAAGCACAGTGCTCCACACCATATCCTTAGCCCTTCTTGTCTCAAAAAAATACAATATTTTTACACCAGCAAGACAAAAGACAACTAAGACAATCCAAATCAATATGCACAGCTTCCCAGGACTTGAAATTACTAACTTTGGTGCTGCAATAAAGCAGGTTTTTCTTGCTGGGCAGAAATCGCCATGTTTTCATTTATTTGGGGAAAAAGTAAACAGAAATCTCAGCCCTACAGGAGTCTTTGGGTTTATAGTTGATGAAGTTGGGACTGCAACAGGAAACTTTGCTCCATCAGGCTGCTGAAGGAAATGGTGTAACAGGCCCACATCCTAAGTGCTCCCAGGATTCCTTTTTTATTCTCTAGGCAGGACTTCAGGGTTTCTTCCAGCATAGAAAAGCAAGTGAGACTGAGCATCATTAACTATGTTTAGGGGTTGTTCTATTTATTCCTCATCTTCTCAACCAAAAATAATAAACATCAAAGTGGTAGTTTTTCAAAGAATTAAATTAATAAAAAGAAAATAAGTATATGATCTCTTGAAGGACCATAAATATCATTGGCTTCCAAATAATTTTAAAGAAATATGTGTACTTACTGTTTTTAAATCAACATAAATAAATCAGCAATCCAGAAAAATGGATTACTTACGACATTCATTTTCCATTGTGTATTTAAGCCCTTAGAAACATCCATTTTTTGTGTTCAGCCCTTGTTGGTTCTTTGCAACTCTTTCCTAATTTCTTTAAGACCATGTTTCCACAGACATGGAACTATTCTGCAAAAATGATAAATTGTCCTGTTAGAGATATTCTAAAACTCTATTCTTCATGTCTATCTATAGCACTGCAGTGCATGCTTCTTGGAAGCATTAATAGCTACATTTAATTTTACTATATAAATATTTAAAGTTTGTAATTTCTCTGTTGCTGACACAGCCAGTGCCAATGCAATGCCATGTTTCATTATCAGTTCCTAGTATACACATAATCTCATCAGACTTTGCTTCCAATAAATATAGCATGATATATTTTGAATATTTGAATAGCCAAGTGCATTCATATTGCTTTCAGCCATGACTTGCTTGCAAATTCCCAGCTAAGAAGTACAGCCACATGGAACAATAACCTGCAAGGATTGTGCCAATATATTTTCATTAGTCAGTGACACTTAGCTGCAAAAAAAAAAATTAAACTGCATCCATGTGAAGTAAGTCAGCTTGTCTGCTGGATCCCCACAGTGGGATGAGCCACGTTCAGGACCCATATGGGTATTGTTTCAAAGTTGTAGGTGCACACTTCAGATTTAATCTGCCCATATCCAGTCCTTCTTCAGTGATTTGACAATCTATTTCTCCACAAGAGTTTTCTTGTGTGAGAATATCCAGGAGGAGCGATCGCTCTCTCAGCTATTCTGGGAAATCAGTCTCAGTTAATGGCCTCAGATTTTGAACAGGCTGTGAATTTTGTATTACTCTGCACCTTTCTGAAAGCTGCAAGGTGTTTTATCAGAAGAGAAGATAATTTAGAGGAAGTCTCTCCTTTCATGTCAGATAACAGAAAATGTAATTTTAGTTAATAGGAGCACTTTGTGAGACTTCTGCTGCTGCATAAGTACATTCAGAACTCCTGAATTCCTGCAGAGTAGCACATTATGTGGGATGTATCCCGGCTCTAATACAGATTTTCTCCACATGCATAATTTTTACACTTTTTTCTGAAGTTTGTGGACACATAGCAGCCCAAGCAGAGTTACCCTATAATAACTCAGACTGGACATCATGGATTCCTTTGTGCACATCTGCAGTTCAGTCTGACAGTTCCAGAAGATTGGATTTACTGCTTGGGCTGGATCCAGTGGTGACTGCCTATTGCCCTGTAGCAGATCTGGTCAGCACATACAATTCACAGAATCATAGAACAGTTTGGGTTGGAAGAGATTTTAAGAACATGGGCAGGGAACCTTTCACTTGGCCAGGTTGCTCAGAGCCCCATCCAGCCTGGTCTTGAACACTCCCAGGGATGGGGATCCCACAAGTTTTCTGTGTCTCCCCATTTCACTGACATAAATCATTTACAGGGGTTCCAGCAATTCCAGAGGATATCCATCCCCTTCTGTGTCTGAGCTACCCTATCCAGTCATGCAAGCACAGAAAATATGATTCACTGGAAATATGAGAGGCCTGTAAAAATGGATATTTGTAGATCTGGTCCCCAGACACCGGGTAAAACATCTCAGGACCTGAACTGTCCCTCCAGTGTGGTTCTCCCAAATTTCTGTTTACCTGCTGTGTGCTTTGGTTTCCAACATTATCTGGCATGTGGCATACCCAGCCCATATTCCACTAACTTGACTGGAGTTAAGACTGAATTCTCTATATTACATAGAGGAGATAAAAAGTCCATTTTCTTGGATGAAATCTCCAACTTCCAGTATCCTCTTTTCTGCTGGAAGAGCTGGCACCAGGTCTTTGGGGGGAATCTGTGGCTCTATATGCAAAGAAGGAAATAAATAGCTTCCCCCAGCACTGCAGAAGTCCTTCTAAGGGCAGAGATTTCTAAGCCTAATATTTACATATATAAGGTTCTTAAGTACTTCAGTCTCCTTTAGCACTGAAGTAGGAACAGGTCCAAAATGTTAGGTCTGCAGTCAAATTTACAGGGCTGAGCAATATATAAAACTACCCCTGCAGTTCTTTAATACACAATTTTTCTTTTAACTTTATGTTGCAAAACCCCACGAAGAATGGCAAAACAGGTAGACTATCTTACAGTATAGACCATCTTACAAAAAGCAAACTAAAAGGGGAAGGCATATCTTTTCTACATCACAGTTCATCAGTCACCATGCACAGATGCATAAGGAATAACATTTTCCCCACAGAGCTCTCTTCCACAGCGTGACATAACTTGGTTCTTGTAGCTTACTATTCAGGTCAGTTCATTCCTCCTCTGACACCAACTGGTCTCTTAGAATGATGTTTAAATGTTTTTTTCTGGTCTTTACTGGGCAGGCTGGTGAATAACCACATAGGGAGTGACAATCTCTTCTGTCAAGGATCATTGTGATTTCTGTTCAGATACACTAAAAGGGGAAGCCCCTCAAAACTGTATTAAGATGTCTCTAAAGTAAATTTCAGGTTTTTCATACATTTTTTATTTAAAGCTCAAATTAGTCAGTATTTGTCCTCTAAAATGCATCACTCTTTTAAAGGTTGACTTGTACTTTTATTCTTTTTTTGGAGAAAAAAATGTGTGCATGTTCCTCCTATCCAAAGAAAGATAAACCTTCCTGACCCAAGGAGCAGACTGAGGACTTGACCTCTCCCTGGATGAGTGGATATGCAGCCAGTGATGAATTAGGCATGATGTGCAGATGAAGGGAAACACAGTAGAGAAGGTGGTGAAGAATAAAAGATGTGGAAATAACAAAAAGGCAGTTCAACAAGGGCTAGTGTGCAATATGGTGGGGAAGGAAGCTGAGGGCCTAATTTCAGCCTAGACTGAAATTTTTTGTTTTCACTTGTTGGACATTTCTACAGGTTTAAATATTTATTGGTTATAGCATTCGATTTTCTTTTTCTTCCCAGTGATACAAAGAAGAGCTGACCTTTAACTTTCCTTCTTTTTTTTTTTTTTTTTTTTTTTTTTTTTTTTTTGGCTGTTTGCCTTGGATTCCTGTGAAGGACCTTGAGAATCTCTACATTATCTTGGGTCTTGTAAACATCTGCAGTAGCACCATTTTAATGGTGTCTATGAATGTATGGGGCTTATTTAATGGGAAAAAAAAAATTTCTATGGCCAGGCAAGCTCTCCAGGTGCAATCTGAAAGGGGTAGATGACTGACTCCTTTTGGCACTTAGCAGACCATTGGTTGTGATTATTATGATACTCTGGTCAACCCTGGGGATCACAGCTGCTTCTCTGAACATATCTGATGAAGGCAGATGGGAAAATTTACATGGAAGTCTTAATCAAAACAGAGAAAAACCCACAAAATTTCCAGTATTAATTTGCTGGCCATGCTGATACAGAGCTACTATACAGCCTGGGAATGAGCTTTTCCAGAACAGACTTTATAGTTGCTGGAGCTGATCCAGAACCCTTTGCAGTGAATGGGAGCTTCTGAATTACAAGGGATTTCCTTCACTGACTTAAGTGGTCTTTGGATCAGGTCCATAGTGAATTATTGCTTAATACAGCCAACAATCACGATAAAAAATATTTGATAAGAGTCCCAAGGAAGAAAAGAAGATGAGTTGCAAACTTCTGTCCCTTGATTTCCCTTTACAAAATCCCCTGTTTAACAAATAGCACTGATTAGGACTGCAACCACAGTGTTATCAAACCTGTCATTCATAAACCAAGGTCTTCTCATGACACTCTTCAAAACCTGGGTTCCATATTTTATGGGGCAGTGATGATGACGTGGTGCAATCCAGAGTATTTGCTGGAATTGATTGTGTTACAGGGTCACTCCTAGTCCTTCATGATCCCAGTAATCACCTGTGTTTAGTGCACTGCAGTGAGTGACTAAAGCTCTGAATTAAACAGAAGCTATGTTCAAAGTCTAAAGGATCTCATTAAGCAATGGATTATATCTGACCTAATTAATAGCACCTCATGTGTGAGGATGAGCTTCTCATTTATACATTTCCTTCAAGTTAGTAGAAATAATGCAATTATCCACATGATATCTAAACCTTCTGAAAACATATTAACATGGGACTCTTCTGTGATTTTAATTCACCTTGTGGAATAGTTAGCAAACAATAAAAGGCAAAGTCAATATATTTAACAATAACAGAGTTAATAAATAAATAACAACCTTTTCAGGAACTTTTAAGTCTCTATATTTGATATTTTGCCACTCAAGCAACTCCCCCCTAATCCTAAATTACAAAGCAAGTACACAGCTAGTTAAATGTCAAAAACACTGGGCTGGTCCCTGAGGTAGCCTGGCATTGTATCCACACACACAAAGCCGGCATGCCTGAGGGAACCTCCCTGTGAGAGGAGAAGTCCTCACTGCTCTGAGAAGCACTAATGGCAGGCAGGCATTAAATTACTGGCAGTAGAGTTATTTTCTCTCTCTCTGCTTCCTCCACTCCCCCCACCCAGGAGGGTTGTTCAGCGAGCAGTGGGGCTGAGCAAGGAGCAAGCCCTGCATGCTCAGGGTGGTCTCCAGTCTCTGATGGAAAGGACTTCCACCACCTCAGCCTCTAAACAGGAAACCTCCAAGGAAGAAGAGATCCATCCTCCCAGAGGGTAACAGGTACTTTCTGGTTGACCTGAGGTGGGTCTAAACCTAGGCTTGAGGGAAAAAACATAGGAAACTCTGTTTTTCAGTCATTTCTTCTAAGCAGGAGAGGCAGATTTCCCCCAGCCTGGCAGCTGCTGTGAACATGCAGTGTCAGCCAGCCCCTTGCCTGGTGTCAGAGCAGATACCCAGTGCAGCAGCTGTGAATTCAGCGAGGCTGAAGTGTTAAATGTTGCTGCTCTGAATATCATGTTACTTCATTTCTCCTTTGGGAATGCATATCTGAAAGTGAGGAAATTTCACTTCCCATGTAGAAAGCAAGAGGTTATTTTCACCTCCTTTTCACAGTGACTGAATAGGTGGAGAAAGTGCAAGTAATGGATGTTTACAGTGACCCTTATGGCTCACGAGAGCATTTTGCAGTGAGGTGTATGCAGATTTTTTGCTTAAATTTGGATAGTGCCTAAGATTAAGGTTTAAAATGGCCTTCTTTCTTTATAAGTGCTCTGCATCAGTTGAGTCAATTTGCAAACAGAAATATTTGGTTTGTCCCCACTGCCACTTCTGTTTAGCTGTTGATCTGAATATCAAGCAGAGTTATTTTGTTCCTTGTGGACCATCAGCAGTAATCCTCATCCTCCATTTACAAGTTTGTTAAGAGAACTATTGATGGGTATGAGTCAGCACAGAAGTCAGTTCTTTCCCAATTATCTGATTTGTCCCATAGGTTTTATAGAAAAAGGGGAGGGGAGGAAGCAAAAGGTTAGTGGCAAACTGAAATAATAGGACATAGGCACTAAGCAGCAGGTGCACCAAAACAGAAGGAATTTTACAACTCTGAATACCAAACAAAACTCAAAAAAGCACCAAGAAAAGTGATATTGAAGGTCCACTGTTCCCAAGGCAGGGCTGCCTCTCTGGAAGGGATGAGTTTATCATCCAGTGTCAAAACCTTTGGCAGGAAACAGAGAAAGCCCTAACTCTCAGTGGGAGGAAAATGGTGTGTGCAGGTATTGATCCTACCTGAAAAGATGGTCTGTTGTGCACCCTGCTTGCCGAGAAAACAGTTTCTTGTGTGCATCTAAGTATATTAAATATCTATTTAATATATCTCTTTACTTGATTCTAATAGATTTTAGACTTGGGACGGTACCAAATTGAGCATAAAGACAACCATATAAAAAACTATGCATTTTTACCAATTTCCTGAAAATCAGTGGCTGGCTAGGGGAGAGGGAGAAGCCCTAAATGACCCCGTGGATGACAAGGTTTCAGAATGCTTTGCCTGCTGCCCAGGCAGCAGAGGAGCCAAGCTAGACAGGTGTGCTTGACGGGCTCCAGTGCCCCCAAACATTCAAAGACTCTCAAACCCTATTCAGTATTAGAGCACTTGACTTCAAATGCAAAGTTAAGGAGCCCAGATCACGTTACTGCTGCTGCTTGTGGAAGTAGCTACAAACTTCTGTGGTTATGAAGGAGATCGTGAAAATCCTGGAGCAAAAGGCTGGAGAGGTGTGACTTTTCCCATTCATCTCCATCAACTATTAATCATGAAATCTAAAAGTGACAATTTAATTAGCAATGTTAATGATTTCACTGAGAAAAGTTTTAATAAAAACATGCAGTGCTTTGCTTGTCTGAAAACCTTATTTTTGCCAAAACCCCTTTAACTTCTCAGAAATTCTAGTACCTTCACCTTCTATAACCCACAGCCTGCTTGAATCTGAAGGGAAATAACAAAATATATTAAATTTTAAATCCATAGGAAGAGCCTAGAGTGTCTGTGGTGGTTCCTGAATTCAAGAGCTTTTTGGTCTGCCACACCAGAGCACAGTCGGACATGGTCCCCTCCATGGGACACAGAAAACTTTGGCTTCAAGATGCTTCTCAAGGCTGTCTGTTGAGTTATTTTTAGCCATCTTGCAGGAAAATTGCCTAAAATTTCATTTTAATGGATGTATAGCCTGTCAGTAATTTGCCTTCTTTTTTTAATCCAAAATTGCCCTTTCATACACACATAAACACATGTTCTCCCATGCATGCCTGATTGATTTTGATATATCATTCTCAATAAAGAACTGTTTACTGGGAAAGACTTTCTGGAAAATAAAAATTGCAATAATATCCCCAGGATTCTGTATCGTCAGCTTTGGCTAAAACAGGAATCCATCAAAGAGATAGATGCATCATTATTTTCCCTAAACACTATCAACTATGATAATCACCTCAGTCTTTCCTTTATCATCACCCAGAAACAAAGATATACTCTAAATCAAAACTTTTCCCATAAAAATTCAGTTATTTTCCCCTGCCAAACTGAGTATGGGAATATTAAAATTGTTAGCATTTTCCTCCCTAAAACTCCATGCATGTGACTTCACTTGAGATAGGACCTGGTATGTCAGGCAGAAATATTTTTCCTCTCATTGAGAAGAAACTAGTGAAGCTCAAATGTAAAACAGTGGTTTCTTCAGCATGATTCTGTGATGATGTTAATTTTGGCCTAAATTTAATGTAATTTGTCACCATTAAGCAGAAAATAAAAAATACACAAGCTAATTAGAGAGTTCTCTATAAAAATATTGCTATTGAACAAGTAAAGTTAAAATGTTTTATTGTCATAGTAAGTCTGAAATTAAGGAGAAATCAATGCTTATGATAATTTGAAGAGCATTATGATTTTTTTGGAGTTTTTGGGAAATCATCCAAAAAGCCTTGTTTTGGAGTATTTTTTCGATATGTTCTAGTTAATGCAGAAACAGTTGAGTATCCTGGAGTTATGGGATGTCAAGGAGTAATAGGGTGATACGCTCCCTTCTAATCAATAAATGGCAGCATTGTCTATTAAAAATAGAATTTTTAAAAAGTGACTTCAACACACATTCCTGTGAATGAATGATTTTCATTCTGGTTTGAGACTTTCCCTCACATTCAGGTAAATTCAGGTGATCAACTGCCCCATCACTTTCACTTTTTATATGTCTCAACATCCTCAGGTCACAAAGTACTGAGAATTTCAGGAGCAAGCCAGTCAGGATTTCTACTGCCGAAGAGCAGCTTGGATCATTGAGTCTATTCTGAACAAAACCTCCAGCCTCATTTAAAACTGCTTCTGTTCATTTGCCATTTAATGCTCTTGGCAGGGCTCCACTGAAGCCAATATTCTACACTTCCAAAAGTCAGACCCCATATATAGCTGATGGGACCACCTCTGAACAAACTGACAGATGCATGGATCTCCTTCCTTGTCAGAAAATAAGTTATAACTACCAGTCTGTGTAATTATCAGTATAAAGCTATTTTATCTCTTTGTACAACCTCAGTCACTAACATTACTTCTTACTTACAAGAATGGCTCAGGAGAGCTCCACCAGAGCCTTGTCAGAGCCAGCAGAGTGATGCTGATTCATGCCAATTGCTAACCCCACTTTTCTCCTTCCTCTGTCTCTCCTGTCCTTCACAGGATGACAGACACTGCTCATTACATCTGTTTTTATGCACTAACTCCAACAAAGCTCAGCCCCCCTTCAAGAAATTTTTCTACCTGTAATCCACAGTTCCTGTCTCTTGTCTGGTCTTTAGTAGCCAGCCAGAGCAGACAGTGACTGTCAAAGAGATTTGCCCTTCAGTTGCTAACATATCCCACATTTTATTCAGATTTATGATTTTATGTCTATCACAAGAAAATCCACCTTCCCAAAGGCTGGATGCTGCCTCTGTCTTCATTAAAAATGACCTGCACCATGTTCCTTTTGGTTTGTGTGCCTTCCTCCAGTCCACCCCTCCTTATTACTGCCTTCTGAACATTTGCAATTTCTTACTATTTTCCCTAAACCAGGGGTTGCTGAGAGCTGAGAAAATACATAATGTAAAATCCTCACAGTTAATTTCTCATGTCATATAATCTTTTCCTTGACACTTTCGAAAAGAGCTTTTGGCCTTTTGTTCTTACCCAGCATGTACATTCTCACTTCACTCAAGTGTCTGTAGCCCACATGATGTGGCATCCCACGAGGCATCGCCACGCCTCTGGGATGACCACATGGTTTAGTCACCGCAGGGACCGCCTCGTTGGGCGGAGTGAACCCATCAATCTTTTGTTCTTGCTAGAAAGTTCTGTTATATTCATTACCTGATTGGTTGTTCGTTATGTCATTTTCTGTTCCTACCCTGAGATTGGTCGTTTGTGTTAAGCTCATGCCCTTCTTCTCGTTTCTTATTGGTTGTTAGCCTTGTTTATATACCCTTCACCCCCCGGTGAAGGGGCCATTTTTGCCTCTGCCCGTTTAGAGTGCAAGTGGCTCCTGAGCCGGACGACTGTCCCCGATTGGCAAAATAAACCTTGCTGATCACGAACAGCGTTCGGTGTCCTCCTCTTTCGTGCGGCGGCTGCTAGCAAGCCCAACAACATCGTGGCGAGCACGCGTTCTGGGCCTGATCAACCCAGACGCGCGCAGCATTCTACCTGATCGCGCCCTGTGGGTCTCCCCCGCGTCTCCGGTTGAGACGTTCCCAGCCCACCAGGGACCGCGACAACATGAGGCCTTTTTGATCTGTAACAAGGGAAGAGTTCCTTATCCCTGTTCCAGAGGTGTTACTAGACACCTGCATGGAACTCCTGGAGGGATTGTTTTCTAAACCCTTCCCTATAAAGGGGATTCCCATTGTTGCCACACTGGGATAGGAACTGCTGAAACAAGCACAAAAGACTCTCCACTGATGCCCATGACACAGCTGAACTCATTGCCCACATAAATAGAGTCCATTTGTTCCAGGGAAGTTTTCAGGACTTTCCAGATAATCGAAAAATATGCCTGTTTAACCAGGTCTTTATTGCAAGGACTCGGTCTGGAGTGAAAGGGAGTTCCCCCCAAGGGGCTATATCTGCCAATATGGATAACATGAACTATTCATATTGCAGGTTCCATTTTATGTGAGCCTTAACAGGTGCTGATGGATCCCTTCTTCCCACAGTGAGCTCAGGTGCAAGTTGTGAAAGTAGGAAGATAGAATCACTTTCAAAAATCCCCTCTAGAGACTTCACCTTCTCAGAGCATCTGCTGCGCTCATTGCTAAATCAGTCCATGGCCTGAAGATCATCTCTGACTGTATAACACAACCAGGACCAAAATGTGAAATTATAACGATGGCAAAAATATTTTTTTAAAACAATCTATGAAGTCCAGGAGGTCAAGAATCCAGGGCTAATAGGAGCAATTATAGGACAAGTTCATCACATTGTACTGTCACTTGCATTAATATTCAGGGCGAATGATACAGATTGACAGATGCAATCAGTGACCTTGGGAGAGCACCTTGTTTAGTGCAGAGAAAGCTCTGGCTGGGTTTTGTCTCTGATTCCAACCACAGCTCCCAAGGAGCATAACCCCAGCACTGTGCCTTGGGCTAGAACACTTCCAATGATTACCAGCTGCAATCGAAGATCTTTGCCCTCCTGCAGGGAAAGAACAGGATCAGACTCAGGAGAAAATAGATAAACAAACCCATGTAGCTGGGTGAATAATCCCCCTATTCTATTTTGCTGATATCCAGCATACATCAATAAACCTGTGGGATCTCTTGGAGGAGTCTATTGAGCACTGGATGGGGATCCTGTACATGAGATGTTTATTTCTTTTCACTAAAAAGAAGGCTGAAAAATGAGCTGATAATTATTTTTGGCTGTGTGTTTAAGATATAAAATCAAAATATAGAGTAACTCTTTCCCCCTCCCTAATAGTGCTGGGAAAAACAGCAGTGAGCTTAAACAGCAGCAAGGGAAATTTAGGATAAACATAGAGTAATGTTTCCTGATGAAAAGCACAGCCAACCCTTCCACCACTGGAGGACTGTAAAATGTAAGTTAGACAAATTGATCATGAAATCCAGCCACAAGAAAAGACAGAGAGTAGGTAGTCTCTTCTGTCTCTATTTTTTAATTTCTATAAGGTTTTGGGAATCTTACTGTTGGACTGGTTTTAGCTGCAGGGACTATTTGATATGGCTGCAGAATACAGACATAGTTCTAGAAGTGCTAGAAGATGCCCAGGATTTAAAGCAAAGGATTGAACAAAAAAACAATTTTGGTTTTTTTTTTCTGTAATTTAGAAACTTCACTTCTGAACCTCTGTTTTTCTAAAGAGCACCTCAATCTTTCATTCTCTACTACATGTATGTACAACTATTACATACACGAAAAAGTGAACAAGCAAGGTGCTTCTGAGCAGTGAATAGAAATGGGCTTTACAGAATTATTGTGTTTGCACTTATAGGAAATGCAGAGACACTACAGTGATTGAAGTGCTGGACTGAAAAGAGTATTTATTCTGAAATTATAGAAGTCACCTGTCCTTGACCCTGTCTTCCAAGGAAATCAATACTGTACCAGCATTACACATGCCACTAGATTTCAGCTAGCTTTGACATCTAGTTATTTTTCAGCTCATATTGAAGTCCTTCATTCACTAGTTCCCATCTTCCCTAGATTTTTGTACAAAATCTTCTTTCTTTCAAGTTTTGTCATATAGGAAATTATTTCCTGATCCATTTGGTAGCTTTCTGACAGCTTTTGTGAAAGAACAAAAGGTGTCTTCTTTCCTCCTCTATTGACAGTATCACCTCAACTTCAACATGTTTCCAAACTGCTGTGCTTTGTTTTTTGTGTGCTTTTAATTACAGCTCTTGTACCTTTGGAAGAGTGAGGTTTTCTTCCCTCCCTCCTGAGAGCTGCCCTGTTCCCCTTAAAGCTTTTATTTTCTTGTCCCTTTGCTATCTTGGTATTGACAGGATCTTCATTCCTGTCTGTTTCTGTCATTCTCATTCTTTAATGATGCCCTCTCTCTGCCTCAGTGTTTCAAGGATTACTTCTGTATCTGCCCAGGTTTTGGAGCAGCCATGCTCAGGTCCCCAGTCCCTGTGCCCCCACCATGGCACAGCAGATCCATCTCAGTTATATCCCACGTGTGTCGTGTGCCTCTGGAACTGCTCCAAAGACGAGGAGAGGCTTGGATCACCTTAATTTAGCAATTAGTGTAGCATTGGGTGCAGGAACATCCCAAGGTGCTTTGGCAGCTCTAGCTGTTAGTGGTGTGCCTTAACTGCAGGAGAGCAAGGACAGGCTGTGGGGTGGGGCTTTGTCTCCCTGCACCCCCTTCCTTTTAGAAGCATTTTCTTGACATGCCTCCTCACAAAGTTAATCTGTCTTTACTAACATACAGCTGCCACAGGCTGATGTTTCCTAGGCAACATTCCTATGGAAAAGCAAACTACTGACCATTCTCACCTTGCTCTTTTGAAGTCAAGCCATAATTTCATTTATTATCATTTAAAAATGTGGTTGCCACTGTGCATGTGAAAAAGAAGACCAAGTAGCCACTACTATTTCCCAAGAGCCACAAGCTGGTCTTTACACACTGCTCTCAGCAGCACAGGTGTGAAAGTGCCCTTTAGGCTCATAATAATTCCTAGGAAAATTAACATCAGCTATTTTTTTTTATATAACAGCATTTTCCCCACGTTTTTCATTCAGCTGGGGAACACCTATCAGACAGGTGTTCCAGAGCAGGCTGAACTGTAACTAGTATCCTTATTTAAACCAGCTGTAAGCCCTGGCTCAGCAGCCCCAGAGGGGGACCGTGGTGCCTGAGCTCTGTTGCAGGAGGCTCCTGCTGATTGCTGAGGTCAAAGTGACACACTCTGAATGCTCACAGCACTGCACAAACACAGCTACTGAAGTGCTCCCCTGTTTTCCGTGTCTGTATCCAGCACACCATGAAATTTTTATTTTTGTAAGCTAATCCAACCCTGCCTCCCTGATAAGCATGGCTTTAAACTTAATTGTTTGTTTGTTTGTTTTTTGAGGAGGAAGGAAGCAGCAAGGAAAGCATCACACGCTGATGCAATCAAGCACAGGAGAGAAAAGCAAAACCTCTCCAGCAACAGGTGGCACCTGAACAAGGCAGTTCATCAACATGCTCACCCTGTGCTTCCTGGGCTCTTTATCTCAGAGTCTTAACTTGACAGACTGGTGATTGCCCGTTTTTTCTCAAGACACACCACTAAAGCCTATCAGAGGAACTTGCCATGTCTATTCTTAGCCTCCAGATCTATTGTGGCAGAAGAGAGGTGGGGTTCTTCACCTAGCCAAGACAAAAAAAGAATCAGCTGTCTGCAAGCTGATAAAAGCAAAGCTGCAATTTCCATTTACTTTTCCGTTTTGTATGTGCCATGTTGGGCTGCTTCAGCTCCCTGTCACTGCAAGATTTGGTTTATATGAGAAAAGCTCACATTCTGGGGAGCAGCAGTAGGTAACAGGAGCGCTACCACCACTTTCTCTTTCAGAAAAACCACTCCTAAGCAAGAAATGACCCTGTCCTCACAATCACAGCAATTGTACACCGGAGGCATACAAAATAATAAAATAGGTGGCATGCTTTAGATGGCTTAGACATGCACATGACACTAAAAAGAGACTGCTATTTTATACCTGGCAGATGTGGATTCCTTCTTTTCTACTTTATCCTGAACAAGCTATGGGAGAACACGAGCTGCAGAGGACAAGGTGATCCCCTATCAGTGATCCCCAGGGGATTTTCTGCTCCAGCTCCCACAGCCTTGAAGCATTTACCATCACTGAAACATTATGCAGCTAGCTCTGGAGCAGAACAGAGGCAACTCAAAGGCTCTGGGGGTGTAATTCTCAGTACTTGTGTGAGGGAACCTGTGGGCATCACACACAGAGAGGAGACAATGCAGCTGTCCCTGCAGGTCCTGCCCGTGACCCTGTGAATCAGCAATGAGGAGGAAAAGCTCCCTGCCCTCCCTGCCCTCCCTCCCGGAGGCTGCTGCAGGTCACACATGAATGAAGGCAGCTATTTCACACTCGGCTTGCAGAGGGCACAGCCTGCGTGCCTCGGGAGCAGGGACAGGAGGGGATGGGGGAAGGAGGAGAAGGAAAGAAAACAGGGCACTGGAACTTGAATCTGTCCTTAAATCATTCACAACACCAGCTGGATATAAATGCAATTCACTTAAGAGACTTGGCTTTTTAATGTTTGTTTAGTTTTCTCTTTATAAGGTGTCAAAGGAAGCTTTTATTACTTTGGGTTTTTTTCAGAGTTCTAAAGTCCTCTTTTGTCCTCTCTCTTCAGCTCAGTGTAGTTAGAGACTGTCTAGGTCATCTCCAAGTCCCAGGAAACCCCAGGGTCTGCCCTCCCAAAGCCTTTTAATTTTTGAGTTTACTCACTGGGTACATTGGAAATGAGCAAACTACATTCCTTTAGTGATGACCTCCCAAGGCAGATCAAACCCAGTGTGGATTTTGAAGAGATGCAGCTAATTCAGCTCATGCATCCTATCCATGGTTCTACTGTATGGATCTTGATGCCAGTAAAGGCCTAAAATTTATTCCAAGATCATCTAAGTTAACATGAAAATGATGAGTGTAATTGTTCACTCCTCTTGGTAAGTGTGATTACAAGCCATGGCACTTCCTTGCATGAAACCAAAGCAAACTAAGTAGTAAAAACTGCCTGTTGGAGGTGTTCTATTTAGAGACAATTGCAGTTCAGGATCTTAAAACATTTCAGAAAGAAACAGAAAAAATATACAAGTCTTTCTGAGGAAACAAGTTGGGGGTTTTGGGGGGTTTTTTTTGGTTTTTTTTTTTAAAGGAAACATTTTATTTGCAGAGGGCACAGGAAAAATAGCTTGGGGTGGTAAAGTTATTGGCACATATTTGATATGGATGGTACTAGGAAGGCTGACAGGTTTCTTCTTTTCAGGAACCATCTAGCACTCCTTTCAGAGCCAAGTATTCCTGCTTCCATGAGACACACCCTGACTGGGATGTGCCTCTGTCTCTGCAATGCTGCACTTACAGCTTAATGTATCAAAGCTAGTGCACATTAATTTTAATTCCTATGACTATGTCAAGCTTTTGAGCTTGAGGTGGTTCATGAATCTTTCAGCTGGAGAGGCAGCTTCCAGGAGAGAGGTGAGGCAGATGGTTGTGACAGCTAAACCTCCCCAGCTATCCCAGGTTTAACTTACCCATCTAGGGCAGTATTCTTATTTACTCTGCCTACTGAAGTCCTGTGAAGACAAAATATCACTTCTCCCCTGCAGCTTATTCAGCTTTCCTTCTCCCAGGAGCTACTCAGAGCTGTCACCTCACCCTTATTTGTCCCTAACCAGGTCCAGATGAAATGAGAAAGGAAAGGCATGCAGCTTCAGCTGTAGCTTGCTGGTAAGAAAGTTTTTTTTGGACTGCAAGGGAGGAGAGCTTGTCTCAGCACCTCAGGCAATAATTCAGGGGAATGGGGACATGCAAGGGCAGGGCAGGAGAAGCTGAGTTTTCTCTGGTATCAGCAATAAATTATCCTAGAAGCCAGGGAGGAAGGTGTTGTGTCTCACTTTCTCAATGAGCAGCGTACAGAAGAACTAGAATACTTCTGGGGGCAGGACAAAATGCAGGCTGAACGTGGGATGTTGTGTTATCACCACATTGTGTGGCTCACAAGCCAGCTCCTTGTCTCTGCAAAGGAGGCATCCTGATCTGCCTTGTAAAGGTTTTATCATTAAGGAATCTCCCTTGTGAAGTCACACTGCTCATTTCTCTGACTCCAAAAGAAAAGCTCTCCGTGTCCCTCTGCCTCTGAGAGCAGGGCAGCTTCTCCCCAGGCTCTGATGCTCAGTGCATGACAATTCAGGCTGGGCTCTCTGGGAGCTCTCCCATCCCAGGGCAACTCAGCTCTTGCCTATTTTCCAATCCCTGAGATGTTAAGAGCAGACACCCACACAGCTCCATCTCTGGGAAATGCTTTCACCATGTGGGATTTCAGAGTTCATCACTGGTACCAGGGTCCAGCTCTCTGACCATTCTCTGAAGCTCAGTAGTCCAGAGTTGTCCTTGAGCCCTCCCTGGTCTCCTAAGGCTCAAGCAAAATGTGAGGCACAGATATGGACCCAAGAAGTGCCCCAAGCCCAGTGCCACAGAAGGATATGGTACTTCCAAACCAGCTCTGTGGTGTGACAGGAGAATTTAAAACCAGAGAGCTGAAAAGCTGAGGGAAGCCTTGGAATTTGCCTGATTTGCACTGTATCAATTTTGTTAACACCTCAGAGGGGATATCGCTGGAAAACTTGTTTCTACCATTAGATAGCACCTGCTTTGAATAGTAATGAGCAAAAAGTGAAGAAAAGGAGAAAACAATGTTGTACACTTGTATTATGTCTCCTGCAGTTCAATGAAACAGCTCCCGAACACTTACTCTACATTCATTTTATGGGCTGTGAGTAACTCTTCTCAGTTAAAGGGATTTTTTCAGCATATGTGGGCTTCCAAATATAGTGAAACCAATTTGCTTTGAAAAGCAGTATGTCTGCTAAAGGGCAGATTTATTTTCTGTTAGGTAAAGGAGAACTTTTATGCATTGCAGAATCCCAAAATACAAAGCCCCCTAATTGGGGGCAGGGAGAGAGAGCATACTAAGACTAGTTAAAAACCTGGTGAAATATTTTGAAACCTCAAAGGATCCTGACCTCAAACCCTTTATAGCAGCTATTCCCAGCTACTCAAGCTCCCTCCAGCACTTAAGCAGGAATGAGCAATCACTATTTTACTACCTGTCTATTAAACAAAAAAAAATTGTTTATACATTTGAAGGATCATTTGTAGACATTACACTGAGAATACACTCAACAGTGATTAAAGAAAGGCAGGTCTGCCAAGAGTCCTGCTATGTAAAGCAATGAGACCTTGCTGCTACACCTTGTGCACTGCCCCATCCACCCCTGCCCTCCCCCCACCTCAGGCTCTGTTCTCATGAGGAGTTGAAACTTGTTCATTTTCCTCTTGCTGCTGTAACTCCATAAATCTGCAAGCCAAAGCTAAACCTGGAGTTCAGAGACTTGTAGGGTCTGGGTGCTTTGTCTGCCAGCTGAGGACACCAGGAGTGAAAAACCTACAGTCTGAGAGGGAAGTCACCAAGGGTTTGCCAGTGAGAAACACTGGCAGTGAGACCGTGCTGGCAGGGTGTGATAGCTAAAGCTAAGCCTGGTCTGTGAAGTGTCTGATGTGAACAATTTGCCCAAACCCTCTTTGTAAGCAGTGGGAAGTCAGGTTCCAGGTCAGCTCCCCACCACCACATCCTGGTGCCACCTGAGACACCAAAGGGCAGCCAAGACACCCACACAGGGCTGGCTGAGGTGATGTGGAGCTTAGGGAAGACCTCAGCCTCCTGATGGGAGATAACACCTGAATAATTTAATAATAGTTTGCTGCATTTAAGTACAGGAACCTTGACTCCACTCAGTCAGGTCAGCAGGGGTTTCATCTGTAACAGGTACCAACATTTGGCCTGGCCAGTGGCTCCCCTGGGTCAAGTACCTATATTGATAGTATGGGTGTATTGAAATTATTAGGAAAAATTTCTACACTGATAGGGTAGACCAGCATTGGAACAGGCTGCCCAAAACATTGGTGGAAAATGATCAAAAATGTGTAGATGTAGTGTTAGAGACATGGCTTAGTGGTTGCCTTGGCAGTGCTGGGTTAATGGTTGGACTCAATGATCTTAAAGGTGTTTTCCAACCTCGATGATTGGATGAATTGCACTCTAAATGTAGTTACACACCTGAATTCCTACCCACCTCTGGAGTACACATGCTTCCATTGACATGGGAACAGAGCTGTTCCTTTGGCAGAGAAGGGGAAGCAGTTCATTGTGGGTTGCAAAAATGCATCATCAGTCTCTGTAACTGGGAGCAACCTCTGACTGTTGTTCTCCTTGAGTGACTGACAGTAAATCACAGGGCTAGAGAGCTCCCCCTTACCTGCTCTTTCCCTGTGTCTCACCCTGATTTCATTACGTTGCAGCAGAAAAAGAAGTTTGGGGTGTTACTCCTTACTTGGCCCCGCTGAAGCCTGGTCTCAGGTGTCTCACATTGACAATTACACACTGAGGAGGAAAAAATGAGAACTTTTCCATATTTGGTGGTGAAGGGATTCCCTGACCAAGAAGCACGAGCAGTGCCCTACACCACAGGAGGACACAACTGTTGAGATACAGCAATACACACAAACAGGGTCCACAGTGCAATATTACACCAAAATAACAGCCTGTGGGGGTATTATAGTTTTTTAATCATTATATTCTGAGAGCCTCTCTGTAGGATCTGGAAAAGCTTCTTCTCCAAACAGAGAGACATTCTGGACCTCAAATGTGCATCAAATGTTGACAAAATGGCACCACCCTCTCCACAATGGCTCAACAGCTAGGGCTTGTACCACCTCCAGTCAGGACAGGTTGGCCTGAATTCCTTCCAGGACATCAAAATGTTCTTACATTTCAGCAACAGTTCTTGTCTTCCGCAGCAGTTTGACCTATTGTCTTAGTGGAAGTATTTTTTTACCATTTAATACCTGCCACAATAAATCAAACTCCATATATTAACAAGAAGCTCAGAGTAAGTTAAATATCAATGGATTAATTAAATATGATGGATAATGATTGCCAGCTAACATGGGCATTTGCAATGTTATTGCATGTTTAATAAATAGTCCTGAAATTAATTTGTGAGGATGGTGCCTATTCTGAATGCATGCTTTGTGCCTTGCCTCCCCTGCCCCACTTCAAAGAACATTATCTGCCGCTGTTGTGTGGTGGCAAGCTCCTCTGCATATGGAAGCAGGTACTCCCCAGTTATCACAGACTGACATTCAGCACCTTCACTGACTTGTAGATAATGTCAGCCTGGGAAGGTGGCAGCAGCATCTTGTCCACAGCCTTCCCTGTGGTATGGAAAGATAAGCATCTCCAGCTGTCAAAATCCTTCTCCTTTCTTCTGTATGCAAAACTTACATCCCATTTGTGGCAGCTGAGGATGAGAGATATGCCCTTGGTTTAACATGCTTTGCAGTTAATCTTCTCCAAAGTGTATTTAAAGCCAACAGCAGTAACTCAGTATATTAAGGGATTTGGTCAGTGACCATATTTTAATGGCCATCAGATTGACAGTGCCCCTCTTTATATTTTAATTCTCTTGTGATATTTATGCATGCATTGCATGTACAGGCTAAAGGGGATGAGGGAATTTTATAAATCCTGGGGCCTGAGAGAAATACAACCCTGGCCAGGAACAAAACGTGTGCCATTTCATCAGGGTTTTGTATCATTACCTATCTCAATTTGCAGAAACAAACTGCTTTTAATTGCAGTAAAGAGGCTAATGCCTGATGGTTAGTATTTTAAGCACTTTAAATAGCACATGATGATATAAGCTGGAACTATTGTGTTTGCTCTAAACACTGGCCTGTGATGACACAATATGATGACATGGACTGTTGCAAATAAAGCAAAAACCACCTCTGGCCATAGGTACTAGGCAATAGTAACATAGTATAGGTAACCAGTACTGTAGCAGCATAAATAAACCATTTTGATACTACAAGGAGATATTTTTAATCCTGGTTTCTTGGTGTTTATGTGATTGCACTGTGATTGTATTTGTCTGAAAACTGTTGAGTCAGTAGCTGCTTTCAATCAGCTGTGACAGAGCTTCAAAGGGTATCCTACTTTTGCCAGCTCTGTGAGCATTGGGTGTCTGAATACAGTTAAAAGAGATACATTTAACATCCTGATGAGAGAAGAAGGGGAGATAAGAAAAGAAATATCAAAAAGAGAAAAGCAGACAGAGAAAAGTTCCTGTCTCAT
Organism: Dicaeum eximium; assembly: GCA_013396995.1. Lineage (NCBI taxonomy): Eukaryota > Metazoa > Chordata > Aves > Passeriformes > Dicaeidae > Dicaeum > Dicaeum eximium. The sequence continues at coordinate 44,393 of VWZP01002795.1, forward strand.
TAGATGTCAGCACATTTGCTGCCAGATGCAGACCTTGGTGTATTCCCTGCTTGCCTTGGCCTGGCATCAGGTAGCCCAGCCTGCACACAGCAACTAAAAAGCAGCACCTGGACTTTACACCCTGCCAAGCACAGTTACAGTCAACAGCAAAGACAGCACAAAAACACCTGGACTTACTGCTCTGGGGCTCCCTGTGCTCCACTCTGGTGCATGGACCTCCATGGGCTGGGAGAAACAAATGCATGGAAAATCAGGGAGCTGGAAGAAAATGCATTTGACTTGTTCAGGTAGGAGCTGATTACTTTTAGCCACTACAACTGCTTGTCACTGCTCTCTCCTGACTATTTGTGTGCAATTGGGCTTCAACCAGCAGGAGTCTGAGCAGCCCTCAGTCATGCCCCATGGCTATAAATTCCTGGGAGCAGAGAAAGGGACAGATCCAAATCTCCCACAGCCTGGAGAGCTTTAACTGGTGATTTATTGCACAACAGGACAAGTATCTGGCTGCTTTGCTGATAGGAAGCTGCACATCTCTTGGAGGCAGGCATCTGACAGCTGCTGAAAATCAGTCTACCTTTGGTAACTCTGCTCTTGGCACTTCAAGTCCCACAGATCCATTCTGACACACCTCACCCTGTCTGTTCACTGCATAAAGGATCCACAGAGGATCCACTCCGATGGCTCCAGTGGATTTCTCCAGCAAGCAGTGCCTGGCACCCGCTGTCCCCTGCTGACACTGCTCTGTTCAACAGGTCATAAAGCCATAGAAAGGCTTCCCTTGTGTTGGAAGGGACCTTAAAGACCAAGGTAGTGATTCTGCAGCTGAGGAACAGCCAGGCCTGCAGACGAGCTGAGGTGGGAGAACACTTCTAGAGATGGTCACGTTCAAGCCCCATCAGTCCAGCTGGGTCTCACCAGGGCTGAGTCACTTTCCTGGGTCTGCTGGTGACACCTTTCCTAATGCAGCCCACGGTGCTGTTGGCCTTTTTGACAGGTAAGGACATTGCTGGCTCCTGTGGTGGAAATCTGGTGTCCACCAGGACCCCCTCATCCCTCTCTGCAAAGATGCTGTGAGTCAGGCCCCTGGCATGTCCTGGTGCCTGGGGATTCTCCACCCCACAGAGAGGACTTCACACTTTCCCTTCTTGAACTTCACAAGGCTCCTGACAGCCCATTTCTCTTGCCTGGTGAGGTCCCTCTGGATGTCAGCATGACCTTCTGGTGAAGGTTTTGTACCAGCTCCAAGCCTTCCACAGCCAGAGCCTCCTGTGGAATGACACCGTGCTTGGTGTGAGCTGACTGCAGCAGTGAGATTATTGCTTCAGCAGCTCCAGCCAGGGCTGAGCCTTTTGTTTGGGGTGCTGTGGGCACTAAGAGGCCAGGGCAGGAATGTGGTCTATTTACTATTATACAAGTAAAATTACAGTTGTAGAAAATTTGAATGAACATCCAAGGTCTGAAATGCCTTAGTTGTGCAAACAGGGAGACCATGCCTTGAGCCTTCTTTGTAACTCACCTTAAATTGTTAATATCTGCTTTGCAACTATTTGTCTGAAAATGTATTTTGTCTGAACTGCTGTGCAGGACTGAACCAGTGTTTTTTTGTGAGACATGCTAGATACAGCAAAAAACACATTTCTACCTCCAACACAAATGCTTGACTCCCCCATCCTTATGTTTGCTCAGGCCCAACAAAAAGTCATGTTTCTCATTGTTTTTTCTACTTGCAGCCACTAGAAATCAGTATAAAATAAAAAAGAAAATGTGGAAAAAACTCAGAATCTGAAAATTTTAGTGCAGTACTACTAGAAATATGGGTGTATTTTTAAGGCTGGTCCATTTGACTAGTTTCATGCAATTGAAAAAGAAAGTAAACGAAAATGTAGGGGTCTTTTGGTGGGTTGGGGGTTTTTTTGGGTTTTTTGGGGGTTTTTTTTGGCACTCTGTTTTACCTTTCCACAAGTAATCGCAGGTTCTAAAATGTTGGGGGTTTTGGGTTCTTTTTGTCTGAACAGAGGATTTTACATATATTTTTACTGCAGGTGAAGTAAACAGAAATAATGGCAAGGTAAACAAATTTGCCACTGTGTCTGGGGGAAAGGTAGGGAAGATGATGAATCTATAACCACACCTCTGTCAGCCTGGCTGCTCTCTGCTCAGATGGCAGGATGGTGCTCTCTAGGTATAATGGAGACCTATAAATAGCTGCATCATTATGTAACCCAGCAGCAGTCTCATTCCCTTTCTAAAAATAGCCTGTGCAGCAAAGGACAGTCTGGTGATGTGTTGCTCCTGATACCCATTAATGGCATGACTCACACTGCCCAGCTAATAAAAATGAAATGTGTGCCTTGGAGGCTCTGCACTGGATAGGGTGAATTTACATGAGGGGAAAAAAAACAAAAAACAAAAAAAAAAAAACATTAGATTTGGTTTTGTGACCGGTGAAGGAGAAACTGAAATCCAAGCAATTTCATAATGCGTAAGTCTCTAATGATAATGACTTCAAAGAAATGTGAAGCTGTCATTAATGAAATGTTTAATGTTTTGTGTTATGTTCATAAAAAATAGTTTACTGCCTTTGAGTAATTACAGCCAACTCATTTGGGGGTTATAATAATCTCACATTTCCTAGGTCAGCTTGGCTGGCATGCTTGGGTTGCCATTCAAAGGTGGGCTGTGTTCACTCAGGGTACATGTGCAGAGCTCCCACTGTCACCCAGGCTGCACATGCAGAAGGGAGGGAAAGTTTTCTATAAGGTGTAAATATTCCTTATGTAAAGAGTTTTGAGATCAATGCAGCAAATTGCCTCTTAGGCACACTTTGACCTTCAAACATAATTATCATAAATAGTGAGGCATGTACACCCTTGTTCAGTCATACTGCCTGTGTGCTCCCTCACATCCAGCCTGCAATCAATATTGCCATTTCACACACAAGGATTTTGCATCCACCTTTTTGTCTTTAATGTTAGGGTGCTGTCTCTGCTGAAGCCCTTGCTGATGTCTTTATTTAATTACATGGCAAAGGTGAATGTCTAACTTTAAATTGTGACTTTAACTTTGATGAAAAGTGCTGTAGTGGACTCCCCTTATAGCTCAGGACATTGGTTTTTGCTCAGGAGGGAAAGAGCCTTCTGCAGTGAATTGCAGCATCATTTTGTACCATCTTCACCAATTTGTCCAGACTTTTGTGTCTTTCATGAGGAACACTTTGGAGTTCTTCCAGGAGCCTGCTCATACAGTAAAGCAGTTCTCAGCAGGACTAAAGGGCCCTTGGACAAGTGAGGCAGTTCTTGCTCACCACTGAAATGGGTGCTGCTGTGTGGGGCTGAGGTTTCCTGGCTGGGAAGCCACGCACACAAGCATTAACACAATCTGAAACAATTGTGTTTCAGATAACACAGTATCTGTGTTGTGATTTCAGATTGTGTTATTGTGATAACACAATCTGAAACTTCAGCCTCCACTTTCTTCTCAGTTACATTCTGTCCACAGCTTCTTCAGACTCCAGCCCTGTGGTTCAACAGTAAATAGAAATTTCCTCACCATACAATAGCCTAAGGTCTTTTGCTGAGGAAAACCTTAGGTTGACAAGCACCAGAGAAGAGGAAATGTTATGCACGACTTCTTTTTTGCACAATTTCTCTGACTTTTCCCAGACTTGTTTCAAGCAGTGAGGTGTTCCATTTGCACCTGCAGCAGCCACAGTGTCAGTAATTCTTAATTTAAACAATTTCGCTGAGTTTCCCATCAAAATAATATTTTTTCTTCTTTCCCCTCAGGACGTAGAGCTCTGCTCCAGCTGCTTGCCTTTGACAGATTTACAGTAATAAAAAAATAAAGTAAGAAAACTGTTATTTTGCTTTCAAATACAAACCTTTTTTGACAGATTAGACATGGAGGAATAACCTACCTGGCTGGAAGAGTCAGGTATTTATCTGCAGGACTGCACAGCTATATTCAGCAAAGACATGGTACCAACAGCTTGATCTTGGTCATGTGAATAACCTTAAGACCTTTTAAAACCCAGGGCGATGCTAAAGAGACACTTAAAGGGAACTTGCACAGAAATGACAATCCTTATCAACCAGGAAGGTTCCTGCACTGAAAGCCTCAGCTCTGCTACACAGCCCTTGTGGTCCTCACCAGTTCCAAGGGCCCCCACTCAGATGTTCCTATTTTTCCCAATAGGAACAAGGTACCAGCAGCCAGCCCACGTGGGCTATCTCGAATCCTAAAATACAGCTCCTGGGGGCTTCCAAACCTGACAGCTTTCATGAACATAAACCTACTGTATGGTGAGGAAGAGCCATACCCAAAGAGGGGAGCTGCCATTTTGATGAAAAGTCACATACATGAAGATTTGTGTGTTCCTAGGTGTTTCTATTTGGCTTGAATGGACCTGAAGAGAGGCTGAAGATGGACAGTGAGGCAGATGACGGCTTCCCACCAGAGCTCCCTGTCAGTATTGATCTGTAAGGCACTTTTAGAGCAAATATAAACCAAATGGACACTTTTGTGTTTCTGTTAAAGTGCTGCTTGCATTTAAAATGAAAAGAGGCAAAGGAACACAATTTAGATACTCTTCATCTACTACAGATACTCTCAGCTTGGTTAAAGACACCCAATTTCTCATGGCTGCATCCCACATTAAAGCTGAATAACCCTTATTCTTCTGCTGCAGATGACTGCTGTGGACCACTGTAGTTATAGGCACTCAAATACTACCAAAAAAGTAACATATTAATTTTAGTTAAAAAAAAAAAAATCACTGAAGTTTTAGGACCTGAAGAACACATTGTGAGCTTTCCAGGGAAAACCAGACTGCTTATTTAGAAGCGTGCAGATCCCGTGGGAAGGCTCTGGGACAGGTGTTCCCCAGTGTATTGGGCATATCAAACCCCATGCAGCAAGGAAATTCAGGGTAATTAGGTCTGAAAGCACATGCAAAATGTAGTGTGATGGTAGCACAATGAAGTCTCCAAGCAAGTACTGGCAGAGCAGGGATTCTGTTCTCTGCTCTGCTCTCTACCAGAAAGCACTGGCAGGTTCTCTGACACAGACATGAGGTGAGGCCACACCACTGCCCGGGCAGGCAGCCTTGCAGGCAGGATTTAAAGTTCATCTGGCTGGTGTTTCCCCAGGGGCCAGCTCCTGGCAGCACCCTGCCACAGCTGCTCACTTGGTGCTCCTGAAGGCTCTTGGACTCGCCTCACCCTGCCTGAAAAGTTTCCAGGCATCAGCATCCCTACCTGCTCAGTGAACACACTGTGACTAATTTACAGTTTCTTCCAGGATTGATTAGTGTGGAACGAGAGGCAAATCATTAAACCCCAGGCCTTTTATTGATAATTTGCAAATGGGGAAAATGGTTCAATTCTTAGTATTGATCATTAGTTACATCCACTTCCCCACAATTACACAAAACGTGGCATTTGTTGCTTGGATTTTGCAGGTCAAAGCCACATCTAGGAAGAAAATATGCCTCCCTGTGGCTCACTGCAAGCATCTTGTCTTCTGCAAAACTTCCTGCAGGAGCAGGAAAGAAAAAGAAGCAGTGTGCTGCCCTAAAAAACATGCTTGTGGTCTTGTGAAGAACAGAAAGGTCTTCATTTATTAGCTGCAGGAAAAAGGGTTAAGGTCCAGGACAGCATGGTGATTCAAGCCTGACAAGCATAGACTGGAATTTGTTGAACCTTCCAAGTTAATATACAAACTGCCAGGCCAAAGTAAAAAGATCTACAAAGCTAAAAAATATTTCTGGTTTAATGAAAGCTAGTTAATAAAGTTGGGAACTGAATATCCATCCTGCCCATCCCTCTGGCTGAAAGAACCACACAGGCCCTGTCTGTGTCCACACATGTCTCCAAGGGTCCCTCCAGGAGTGAAAGCCACTGCCATCTCCTCCATTGCTTTTGGCATGAAGTGCCATGAGTCTGCCTGACCCAAAAAAACCCAGCACCCTCCATGCTTTGCATATCCAAAATTAATGCAGTGGGGACCATGCTAAAACATTCTAAGCAGGCTAGAAACCTTACAAAGGTAAAACTTGAATATTTTATTCTTCACTAAAAAAATGCCATCACAGTTCATTCAAAACTTCGAATTATTTAAAACCTGATGTATATTAATCCAAAAGTAATTCTAAATGGATGGCTGGCTTAGCAGCTGCATTTTGTGATGAAGCCCTTGCTAAATCTAAAATAGCCTCTATTTTATTCTAGAAATAACAACCAAACCAGATGCTTTAGCCTACATTTTGTATTTGAAGGTACTACTGATACAAAAATAATACCCTGTAGGATGGTCCTACATGGTTCAGTCTGTGCCTTGAAGAGACAAGAAAAAAGGAGTAGCCTGGCAAAGAATGATCACCTTTATTACATAGCTGAGGAACAGAGGCACTGAGTGATCAGCTGCTCACTCACAATACCACTGGAAGGCCATAGCCAGATGAAATAGGCTCTGGTTGTGCCAGACAATATGCCCTCACCACACTGCCATCTTTCTTCACTGATGCAAAAAGTAGATTTTCATTGGCATCAGCTTGGTTAAAGACGCCCAATTTCTCATGGCTGCATCCCACATTAAAGCTGAATAACCCATATTCTTCTGCTGCAGATGACTGCTGTGGACCACTGTAGTTATAGGCACTCAAATACTACCAATAAAGTAACATATTAATTTTAGTAAAAAAAAAAAAATCACTGAAGTTTTAGGACCTGAAGAGAACATTAAGAAAAGATCTTATTATCCTTAACTGTCTTATACTGTCAGGTGACAGGTACGGGGTTCTGTTCTTTTTTTTCTGCCATAAAAAGCCCAAGATTTCAAGCACCAGTAATATCCCTGACATCCACCAGAGGTGTAATAACCTGGGGCACAATGTTCAAAGCCCATCTGATTCCAGGTGACTACAGCCAGAAGTGTGCACAGCATAGAGAGCTTGCTGTGTGTTGTATCTGTTGGTGTTTTCCCTTTGCTGAGGAATTCTTGTTCACTGGTGTGGTCATTTCTCTCACTGCATGCTCAAGTTAATGGAGCAAAAGCCCCATGATAACAAACTACAACAGGGTAAATCTCCCTCTGGGCCAGCTGCTTTGTTTACATAACATGCTAACTTTTCTGGCACTTGTGTGTTTTATAAGAATATGTAATTGGAAGTGTACCATTGGCTGCAGGGACTACAAATAAAGTAATGGTGTACTAATTACTTTTTTTTGGCCTAAGTTACACCAGGGCTTCTAAATTTTGATGTAACTAAAGAGAGAGCAAGACGAGAAAATGTGAATCACTTGAGACTTCTGTGCAGCTGTTAAGGAAAGGAGTGATGACTGGCCCTAAAAAGAAAGCAGTGGAAGAGCAGCCCTGATGCTCCAGGTGGTCTGTGTTCCTACAAAGCACCATGAAGGGTAAGGCAGCTGTGTCTCTGCAGTCCCTTTTGGAACTGATCTGGAAATAAACACCACCAGGCCTGATTGTGTGCTGCAGACTGAGTTTTTCTGCCTGGAGAATGGCTCTCCCAGGGATTTCCAACTCTCTAAAGCCCATCCACACAAGTCCATTGATTATTGTTGCTCTCCTGAGGACTGAGAGCCAAACCATTGGTGGCACCAAAGATAGTTTCAAGACTCTGTTGCTTTTCCTTGGCACCAAATTTTTCTCCTGTGGTTCTGCTTTTGCCCTCACTGTGCTCACGAGCTGCAGGAGCTGTATTTAGGGTTGATGCCTCTCAGCTGACTGGCAGCAGGTGGGCACAGTAATGGTCTCTTCTCTTCCTATTTTTACCCAACCCTTGTTTCCTCACATTAGTGAGCTTCAGTATTTGTGAAATACAATTAGTGGCCCGGGTGCGATCTGTTCCAAGTCTTTCCCAGACAGCAAATTTTGGCAGCACTTAATCTGAATGTTGAGGGTTCTGCTAACCATTTTTCAGCTTCTAGTCCTCACCAGGAGGAGCTGAGCCACTGCTGTCTTGTAATGCATTGCTTCCATATTCACCAGAGAGCCCAGTCAAGCAAAAAAGCACTTCTTTATCTCAGAGAGAATACATCTATGGATTCACCAAAAAGACACAAATGAGAGATAAAGCAAGGGTAGAGAGGACAAAGACAAAGGAAGATGACAGAAGAATTCATAATTTTCAGAATTCCATTTTCCAAGCAGCTCTGAGAGGCAGCTGTGGCCTCTTTGCAGCACTCATCACACTGCAAACAGTGATGTGTTTTAAAATATTATTCAGGTAAGAAAGGGTGTTCTATGATTGCCCTAACTTTCCCAGCTCAATCTACCTTTTGCAGCAGACATCTATGCTTTCATAAAACTGCCTTTCTTTTCCTCTCTTACTAGTCATAATTGTGCATAAATCTTTATCACAGAAGTTTGCTACTCTAGTGAGACCACTTTCTGCAATTTAAAGAGCTGAGAAACAAATTACATTGTTAATCAAAAGGGCAGGAGATAAAAGGTTTGAGATTTCTAACTTAATTTGAGATATTCTGTGCTTGTGTTGTGTGATAATGTTAAAAGTAAAGTGTGGATGGACGCTGGTTTTAGAGTGTCTGAACTGCTTAGGGCCTCTTCCCAACAACACTGCAATAATTCACTTACTACACAAACTACCATGCAGAGAATGACGTTATGTTCCAAACCTGTGGAAGAAAACCATGACAGAACTAATAAGGAAATATTTTCTTCTGACTGTGTCAAGGATTGAAGGCCAATTTATTTTTCAGAGGAGTGGAAATCAATATGTATCTCCTCAGCATCTTGAAATCCAGGTCCAATTGTACTTTTTCTTTGTAGCTGTGGCAAAACCAGGCTGCTTTCATGGTTTCCAGAACGTTGTTCTCCTTTGCAAGTCAGGTTGCTTCATTATTTCTAGTGGGAAAAAATATTCTGGAGGAAGTCAGGCAACTGGAGAAAGATCAGGGGGCAGCATTTCTGTAAGTAGGTACAACAGGAAAAACAACAGAAGTGTTCACATTTACAGAAGGCTGGATTTTTAGACTAATGTCCACATTTGGAAAGGAACACAGAGATCTCGTAGTAGGAGGGTAGTGCAGCTTCTTACAAGGTAATGAAGTAGAAACAAAAATTTCATACCAAAGTTTCTCCTTTTCAGATTTGATTTGTGTTCCCCAGGGTACTTGAGTCCTTCCTTTTGTGACACACCACAATCCTGAGCCAAAGCCGTGGGATCTGATCTCTGCTGGGTAAAGCTAAGGCAGGTTTTCAAGCTGGAATTTCCTCCATGGGTAGTAGTTTGCCCTGTGCCTTTGGTGCCTGATGCCATTTTAGATCAGACTGAAAGAAGAGAGAGTGTGTGAATTTTAATTGGGGCTGAAGCAGGAATTCACCTCCTCACTCCTTTAGTGGCCGTGTGTGCTGGATGAATGCACTCCACATTTCAGTGCCTTCTGAAAAGGTGCAAGTTCAAGGTTATACTTTCTGTTATTCATTTTTCTTTAAATATTTTCCTCTTTTCCAGCTAGGTGGCATGCCAGAGCCCATAAGCCTCTTAATATTCTAGCTTTACTGCACAGCTTTTACAAACAAGGTCACAGAGAACAGAAGGAAAACATATAATTAATAATTATCAAGACTTACTGCTGTGTGGGCTGCAAGTCCCTGCTCAGAAATTAGAACCAAATTATTCTAGGCTTTTAAAAAGGTAGTTAAGATATAAAGCATACCTAAATTATCTCCTCTGAGAGACTACACCAGCTCCATTAGCTCCCTGCATGTATTTTGCTCCATGCTAACACGTACCACATGCTTTAGATCACAGCAGCCAGTTCCTTCCCGTTGCACTTGCCTCACTCCCCACACTCCCTGGAATGCCTTTCCAGTTCCCCTTGCCTTGTCTCCTTCACCCCAGCACCCTGTTAATGCCAGCTGGCCTGGAATAGCCACACAGGTTATTTAGCAAAGCAGGGGGAAAAAGGGAAATATTTTAAATATTTTTGAAATAGCTGCAAAAATAAATAGTGCAATCCTAGTCCCTTTAGGAGTTCTCCAGGTTTGTTTCAGTCCATGACATGAGAGGGAACTACCAAGCCAGGTAAACCCTTATCCATGGTATTTCTAAGCAACTTGATTTAAACAGGATATGGTGGTGGTGTTCCTTACCAAAATCCGAAAGTTATCCAGGGAATTATTAAGGATGTATAGATTTTAAGACAAGGAGGCACAAGTAGGTTACCTAATATGACTGCATAATCCTGGATATTGAATTTGTCTCATGTTCTCCCAGGTTATTCAGCAGTTTATTGTTATGTAAAGAATTATTTTCTAGGCAAAAGTGTTTATATAACAATCTAGGACTTGTTCATTTACCAGTGAATTTCCAGAAGGAAATTTACTTTGGGTTTGGAAACTTGAAAAGTTGAGTGTACATCCCTGTGAGGGACATTTGTAAGGGGTGGGCCAACACTGTCCTGGAAAAGCTCTCTCTGGGAAGTCTGCCCTCTTCTTGGAAAGCAAACCCTCTGTTTCTGATTTTATTTATTCCCTCATCAAATATTGTGCATGCCCGGGGAAAAGGTCTGTGGTTAGTCAAACAGTACTTCAAAGGCATCTATTTTCTCCTAGTAAAATAATAAATGATTGACTCTTAGATTGTGATATAAAAATATTCACCTAGAAAATCATTACTTATGTTCTTCTGGCAAATAATAGAAGGAAATCAGATTAAGAGCATTTATTCCAATAATAAAAACTAAGATTGTATTCAAACATCTGTCACCAAACAAAATATTTCTGCAACCCAAATCCATTTGTTAATTGCCTCCTCTCTGCCTGGAATGCAGCTGTTTAAGTAATTTCTGAAGTAGCATCTATGTCATTGACAGACATCTGTGCAGAACTGGTGATGTGCAGAGAATACTCTATTTATAGAGAGGCAATCATGCCTTTCTCCTCTCCCCTCCTCCCACCCACAGCTCTTTGCAGTATCAGGGGAGTCCCAATCATGGCATTAATTTCTTTTCAGCTGAAATGTACCCATAAAGTTTAGTCAAGAGCAAATGAGTAAAGGAAAGTGAAAATCATTTTTCTTGTGCTGAAAAATATTTTTAGATACCAACCATAGAGATTTCTTAATATTAGAAAAGGGCAGGATTTGTTGAAATAGAAAGAATGTAAAAATAACATTTTACAAATAGTATAGCATCTATTATTTATCATAGCAGTCTTTGGGTAAAGGCCCAAAGCAAAATATTTGACATTGAAGATGAAACAAAAAGAGGTGGCAACTATTAAAAAACCTTTTTTATTTTCCTTATGACAAATTTTTGTTGAAATATAGCCTCTACCTAAAACAATCTTGCTGGAGAAAAATAAAATAAAAGTTTCAGTTCTTTTCAAATGCTCATAGAAGAAAAGAGAAGCTTCTGTACAAGGTTTCACAGATGAAAAACATTTTATGAAGAGCCCAGTTCTATTTAATTATCTGTGACTTTCTATGGAGCTAGGATGCTCCCATTCCACAGCAAGCACACTGCATGATAAACTTATCACAGTGATTCTTATGTTCCAGCCCCAGAATAACTGAATTTGATTGAATGCTCCTTAGGAAGAGGAATAGGAAGGCTCTTGAGACACTTTTGAATGAAATACATACTAATTATAGTATTAGTTAAGAGTAAAACATTTCAAAATGTACTTTATTTTACAGTGTGAGGGGCTATTCAAATATTAAAGATCATATATTATTCACCTACAAAGAAAATGAGGTTTTGCTCTAAAATGGAACATACACAGCAGGGCAGAAAGCTCCAACATTACATAGTGGTAAATGTGAAGGCATTCTAGCTCGTAATTGTTGTTTCCAGGAATCCTGTGCTTGAAAGCAGGCTTTATATGGGCACAGTTTAAGTAAAAAACAAACAAACCAACCTTCTCTGAAATGTCTTCACCATCAAACAAATGACTACACAGGTCCAATGTGAAGGGAATTTACAGATTTCGTGCTTACTTTTGTCTTCAGAACTTTATTTCTGCTTAATTGTCTGCATTACATAAATAATAAAATTCCATATGTTGGCTTGTGCATCTCTGCTCAGAAGAGCACAGGATTTTATGATGACTTTGAGGAAATCAGGGTAACCTGGGGTTCTCATGGCTTTGCTGAGTCTCAGCAAAGGACATTGCAAAAAATTAGCCAATTGTTTCACTATTCAACAACTTAATTTATGTCAGTGTTGTTACTTGTAAATTTTTCGTAGTCACAATCTATGCTAACAGCTCCAACTTCCATTAGCAATACTTCTAAATAAAATTAGGTACTTGCAAAGATCAAGAGAGAGAACTGTTATTTGTGAATACCTATTCTGCAAAATATCTTAGTTCAGTTCCTGTCAAGGTTAGAGTTAGCTGTAGGCACTGTAGAGCCTGAAATTAGGATCCTCCACAATTAGCTGAAAACTTTTCTGCTGCATGGCTGGGGCAATCTGTTGGGCTTTCCTGGCCTAAGAGAGATATTAAAACATTTAAATATACTCTGCATTGCCATTCACAGCTCTGCTGAAAGGCAGTACTGCAGCTGCCTGTTCTGTAGACTCACTTCATGGTATTCATGTCAAATTTTTTTGCATCTCATGCAGTCAGGCTTGGTTCTGCTTCTGCCTGAGGCCAGGCTGGAGAGGGCTCTGGGCAGCCTGACCTGGTGGGTGGCATCCCTGGGGAGGGGGTGTGGAACTGAGTGATCTTTAAGGTCCCTTCCAACCCAAACTAAACTGATTCCATGGTCAGCAAAACTAGGTTTGTGTTGCTAATTCTACCAAGGCCCTGTATAAACCCTCAAAAAGAGAGCAATTTATTTTTTCAAACCTGATAAACCATCCAGCAGACTCATCTGTTTTCCCCCAAGCTAAACTATCCCAGAGCCCAATGTGACTTCTTTGACATGATTCAGTCTATGTGCTAAGACAAAGGTAGGCACAAATTTTGGCAGTCTGAAGAGAAACCCTGACAAGGGCTCACAACTACTGGTGCTCATGGGAGAGAAAAGCAGAGTCTGACTAGATATCAGTTTATTTAAAAGCCCACATGGCAGAGCACATCAGAGAGACAGTTCTGAGTCTCAAAGCAGCACTGGCCCAGCAGAAAGAATGCCAGGAAAACATTTAGCAGAGAACAGCTTGAGGCTAAACTTTGTGTTAATTTGCTCGCCTACCTCAATCTTTTCCTTTTACTGAAGGCTTTTACAACCACTGCATTTGTCAATGTCAGACACAGATAAAATGCACAGCAGTCAGGACAGAGATTAGTGGAAAACTGGCCAAGGGTTGCTCCCTCCATTCAGTCAAGTCCTTGTGTCTTGGAGCATGACAGCTTAAATTTTTTAAAGCAGTTATGTAAAATTGAGACTGCATTTGTGTCCCCTGCAGCAGCAGGTCACTCTGCCCTCTACCTTGGCCAGGAAGGCTCATCTTCCTGGCAGGGAGCAGAGAGAACATCATTTAAATTAACTCCTTGGCTGCCCATGAAGAACTATTCCACAGCAGGCTGGGAAAGTGCCACACCACTTCTGAAGGCAAAGCCACCTGCTCATGATGAAGGACAAGAAGTCCAGTTTAATGCACTGTCCATGTGTGTGGTGCTCTCTGGGTTCCATGTCTTTCCTCCTAAATGATGGGGCCACAAGTAGACTTGAAAGCCAAGGGGCAGATAGATGAATTTGCTGTCATCCTTTTTTTTTTTAGTTTGTGTCAATTTTACTTTATTTTGCCAACAACCCCGAGAAGGAGTTTACTTGCTGACCTTTCTTAGATGTGTTGTTACATGTCTGAAAATCAATTTCTAGAGTTATCTGTTGTCTTTTTTTTTTTTCCTCCCGTGTAGCACTTTGAAATGTGTAGGCTGGGGAGAGATAAGTGATATAGGTTTGCTGGACTGACACAAATGTAACAGGGACACAATTTATGACTCAGCTCATTCATGGTTGATTATATGCTCTTGAGATGCTGGATGATTTATGGCTGATGTAAATTGTGATACTTACTGTGCCATTAGCAAAGCCATTATCTCTGTCGTGAAAACTTAGAATCAATTTATGTCAGCAGAGACAGAAACAGTATTGTGAGCTTGCTGATAAAAATGGGTTTGTGGAGAAGCATTCTAGGATTCCGTTTGACATGGCCCCTTCAGAATTCCGAGAATACCAATTTTACTAACAAAACCCCTGAATTCAGGTAGTTATGTCCTTTGCAATTATTAGGTATGTGGTAATGGCCAGAGTGCATTAGCAGCCTCTCTCAAAAAAGAATTTTGCAAGGCACAACTAGGAAAAACCTAGCATGTAACATGATGCTGCCAGCCATTCTCTAGATAACAACTAATAATGTGCTGAAATGTTACTTTTCATTATGAAAATTAATTCCCAGAATTAATTACTTTGTTCTGTAACTGAAGAAAATGCATTTTTGGAGAAATGCAGTACTAACTAGAGCCTCTTGCCAAAGAAAAGGATCAGCACCATACATTTAGGCCACTGAGAACAGGCTGGGTGTCATACTGGACATACAAGGCAAACATCTGGGCCAGAGCTATAGTGAGCAAGCCACTGACTGCAGTCAGTTCACAATGAATAGCCCCCCAAACTATTTGTTCAAAGTCTGTTTTAAAATCATTGTTCTTCAAGTGAGAACTCTAAAGATTTCTTTCACTAAATAAGCCATATTTTAAGATTTTTCACTTTGTGTTTTATTTTTAGGAGCTATTTGTACGAAGAACAGCTGGAAGAACCCCCTGCCCTTTCTCAAAGATATTGCTGAGGTCTTGGGTTGAACTGTGAGCTGCTTTCAGAGCTCTGGAGCACTGGATGTGGCACTCCGGTCTAGCTCACTCTGGAAACAGTTATCAACCATGAAATGCTGGTCTGTCTCACATTTCTCACTTGTAATTTGATATGAACACCATTTACTGTGCAAAGAGTCAGGATTTTCCATCAAGCTCTTAATAGCATCACAGTCATTATGTTTGGCCCCCACCTCTTGCATGACTGACTCACCACACCAAACAAATCCCAAAGTGCTCTTCTGTCTACCCTTGCATCCCAAATGTTCTCAACATCCCCATGCCTGGACTGGCTGACCAAAACAGTTGCTTTTATCGTGGTCTCTAACCCACCATCTCCTAGTTTCACACAATCTCGCTATTATAGGATTAACATTGCCAGAGAATTGCAGAGTATTCCAGGTTTGAGGAGAACTCTGGCAGTCTCCAGTCCACTTCCCACTAAAAGCAGGGCAGCTAGAGCAGGTTCCCAGGTTGCCTCCTGTTGAGTTTGAGTGTTTCCTTGGATAGAGAATCCACAGTCTCCATAGGCATTTGTGTCATTGTTTGACCTTCCTCACTAAAGATTGTTTTCCTACTAATTTTCTAATTTTCCTTATCCCTGTTTCCGTCTGTTGCTCCTTTTCACTGCACCCCTATGAGCAGAGTTTGGGTCTGTCTTCTCTACACCCTCCCATTAAATCGTTGTGGACAGCAATAAACTCTCCCCTTTGCTTTGTATTCTGCTGAAAAAAAAAACAATCCCATGGTCTTTCCTTTATTTCATGTACTCCAGCCCCATGAACATCTTGGGGATTGGAGCTGAACTTCCCCCAGGAGATCCGTATCTTTCTTGTAGTGGGGAGCCCAAAACTGGACACAGAACTTTCAGCACAACCTCGTAAATGCCAAATACATGGGAATAGTCATTTCCTTGGACCCCGTGGGCATGGTTTTGCTAAAACTGTGCAGATGTGATTGGTTGCCTTTGCCACAGGGATACACTGCTCACTGATATTGAAGTTGTAGCACCAAATTGATAGCTCCCTTTTTGCAAGGTTGCCTGCTGGTCACTGAGTCCCTGGCCCAGATGGTTGCAGGGGTTCTAATTTGCCAGGATTTTGCACTTCCCTTTGCTGAACCTCATGAGGGTCCAATCAATGCACTGCTCCAGTCTAGCAAGATCTCCCTCTACACAACTTGGTATCAGCTGTGAATTTTCTGAGTAGTGCACACTGTCCTACTATCCAAGTAGTGTCAAGACATAAAACAGTCCTGTCCCCAAATATGAATCCCCAAAGACTAACACAGTAACCATCAACGAGATACACATTATACTATTGATTAAAATCCTTTAAAACACATAATCAAGGCAATTATCCATTCACCTTATTGCTTATTGTCCTCTTAGCCAAACATATCTCACGAATTTGGTTACCAAGATTCTGTGGGAAACCACACCAAAGGCTTTGCTGAAGTTAAAATATACAGCATCCCCACTGTCTCCTTGCTGTGAGTCATCTGTTCATCACAAGGCAATCAGCTTCATCAGGCACAAGGTGCTGCTCCATGCAGGCTGCTTCCAATCACCCTTTTGACACTCAAGCACCAGGACAGGCCCTCCAAGAGGACTCGCTCCATAAACTTTGTCATGCCCTTCCAAAGCTGCTACAGAGCAGCCACATGGTGATGTTGGCCCACTCCTCTGGTGCTCCTAGAGACATCCCAGCTGGACCATCTGGCTTCTGTGTGCCCAGCTTGCTTGAGTGCTCCCTTTCTCTGTCTTTCTCTCCTCTGGGTATTGCCTCAGAGGAGACTGCAACCAGCCTCAAGTGCAGGAGAGCCTGAAGGCAGTCTTGCACAGCAAAAAAGGCAACAAGGCACTGAGTGCCTCCACCTTTTCCATGTTCCTTGTCCCTCAATCTCTAGCTGTTCTTAGCAGCAGGCTCACAATGTCTTCAGTTCTCCTCTTCCAATTCTGTTACAGAAGCCCTTCTTCTTGTCCTTCACCTCCCTCACTAATTTAAACTCCAGCTGCTTTTCTGGTATCTCTCTGTTTTCTTATATTACAGTAAATTAGATAAATTCATCCCATTGGTAGTAAGAAAAACTCTGAGGAAGAACTCACTGGAGGCATTCACACAAGGGAAATAGCCAAATGCATCTAAATCTTTCAAGACTTGGGAGCAGCAACCAGACGGAAAGGGACAATTTCCAGATGCCAACCCTTCATGGAAGATTTCAAATCCTCAAAGAAAACAGCTCATAGAAAATACATCTTATAAGAGACATCAGAGAAAGAAAAATCATTGTTCTCTTCTGTTACTGTGCAGCTCAAATCCTTTCCCAAACTCTGACTCTTGATCAAAATTTTTAACTCTCAATGCACACTAATTACCAATTGTATTTTAATATTCTGTCACTACATTATATCTGTTTTCACTAAAAAAAACTTTTGGGTTTTTTTTTTTTTTTCCCCATGGCACATTAAGATAAGCACTTTTTTAATTAAGCTGCCCAGAATTGAATGCAGATGATTGGGAGTGCTACCACTTCTGTCAAGTATGAAACATCATTGTTTGGAAAGATGTAAGACCGCTCCAAAAAAAAAAACAACCCCATGGTTGAGTACATACTCAAGGGACAAAGCACTGTGTCCTTCATATCCTTGCCCTCTCAGGACATCCTAGCAGAATCTTGGTGCAAACAAAATTTTGGAAAACAGTAGGAGTGTCTTAGTCTTCACAATGAAAGACTACAGCATTTTCAACATGCAAATATTAAAACCCTAGAAGATGAAATGTGCTTTCAATCTTTTCTTTATAGATTTTAATTTGCTGCCAGGTATTAATTTTCATATTTCATGTGAACTATGCTGTTATTCGTAGAGGGTTCAACACATTCACTGTCTTTGCTATGAGAAATTTTTGACATTTTCTCATTAAGTGTATCAGGTATGAAAATAGCAGAAAGAGAAGTAATTATCAAAGGAGGACTGGACTCTTGTCTTTTTTCCAAGTTACTTTCCAGACTGAGGTTGTCACTGTAGAGCTAAGAGTAGAGTTTACATCAGCTGTCTTGCCAAAATTATCTGCTCTTCCCTTTGATGGCAAATGTTTTATCTCTTTTTCTTTTGAACATCATTATGCCATGATGCATAAGGAAAGTGTTCCAGTTTCTCTTCCTCTTCCACAAAACAAAGCACACACCTAGTCACACATCTGCTGCTTGGTATATTAATGCCCAGAGCCAGCCTGGCTCTTCCTTTAGTCCCTGCCTTCAGGCACATTTCTGTTTCCCTGGCAGGGATCTGAGGCAACAGGTCTTCAGCAGTGTTACAGCTTAAAATGGCAAATGGTACCTTGCTTTGAAGCTGTCCATTTATACATCTCCTCTTGCACTGCTGTACATTGCTCCTGTGAAATGCTCCTCTGGGATAGTATGACTATTACCTTCTTGATTTTCTACATCATGCCTGATTTTCTAGCTCCTGAAGCTTCTTCCCACATCCATTTGAGAATCACCTTTCTGTTTCTCATTTCATGTGGTATTTTGGCTTATGCCCTCTTGCATTTAAACATTCAAGAGTTCTATCACAGTTTCACATCTCTGTTTTATCACACTTGAATCTTACTTCATTCATGTTGTCTGGACACAGGGAGCAGGGCTCTTCCAGTTCCTGCACTACATAATAACGATTAGTTAATTCCTGCAAGAATTATCTGGAAATTTTTTCTATATTTAGATATACCAAAGCCAGCTCTTTTTGGGAGTAAATGTTCCTTCTAAATAGCTGTATTTGTTGGTGATATCCACCCTTTGCACCAGCAGAACCAAGCAAGTCTTAGGCAGTCTTCATGTATCCTTTGAAATCCTGGAAAATTTAACTTCGATGAGGAGACATTCAGTGTTTTGTTCTTTCTTTTGGAGCCTCCCCCAGTGTCCTCTTGACACCAAGGACATTTCACTCAATCACTCCAAGAGCAAGACCTGTCACCTTCAATTCCACCTGATCTGTCTTTGTTCCTGACTGCGGCGGTGCCCGCCTCACACTCGGGCCCGGCCGGCTCTCTCGCGCTCCCCCACACGGCACCACCGCGAGCGTGGGCCGGTCCCGGGTCGCCGCCCGAGATGGCGGCGGAGCGCAGCGGCCTGAGCCGGGGCGCGGCTTCTGAGCTCGGCGCTCAGCGGACACCGGGGCGAGGGCAGAGGCAAGGGGCAGGGAAGAGACCTTTCCGTAATGTCGGTTCCGAGAGGAATTTATTCCCCCGAAAGCTCAGGGACGAAAAGGCCCAGAATCACACAATACAGTAACTTATAAACAGGGGTGGCAACCAAGGATGGATACATACACAACCAATGGGAACACACTTAGGGAGGCGTAAGGGGTGGAGATACATGATAACACAACCAATAGGGAAACAATAGGAGGGGAACTTAATCTAACAACCAATCATATCTAAGGCATAACATAACAGGCACAGAACATTCTGGTATAATGGGTTGGGTTAACATAAACTGACAGGGAGCATGGGTGGGGATACAGGGATTGACAGGGAAAGGGGTAAAAGGGAGGGAGGAGACTGACCTTCTAGGGAAGGCTCAGGGGGAAGGACATTCTAGGGCCAAACCAAATAGAAGCAGGCATGGGGATGGATCTGGGAGCACCCAAGGAGTTTCAGGGGGTAGGGGATGAATACACAAACAACATAGAAAAATATACGAAAAGCGCACCGCAACACTGACCTCTCACCTAATATAACATGAGCCCAACAAACTGATCTGGAAACACCTTAAAATGAAAATTGTCCACAGCAGGCACCAACCCACATCAGCCACTATGGAAACCGATGTCTTCATGAGTGAAATCCTTTCTCTGCAGCTAAAGGATCCCTTGGGCACTCCTTTGTCCTGGGAGCTGGTCAGGACTTAGGTGCTTTGGTGCTG
The DNA here is from genome assembly GCA_013396995.1 of Dicaeum eximium. Taxonomy (NCBI): domain Eukaryota; kingdom Metazoa; phylum Chordata; class Aves; order Passeriformes; family Dicaeidae; genus Dicaeum; species Dicaeum eximium. Next base: position 64,121 of record VWZP01002795.1, read on the forward strand.
TCACATCTGCTGCTGGTGACCTGGACATGGTACAGGGCTGGGAGAAAGGAACAGGGTGTCTGTGGTCTCTGTGCTGATGTAGGTCTTCCCCCACCCAAGTTAAGCTCTCCTCTTTTGGAATTCCTTTGCTTTTGGCAATGTAAATGCTTGAATAACTTTGCAAACAACAGTCGAATAAAAGTTAGGCTCTGAAAAGTTTTGACACTGGGGGAAGGTTGAAAAAACTAGTTAGGGAACCATTATTATTGACAGAAAAGACAAAGCTGAATTTTGACCTAAATTTCTCCATCTAATGTGTAACAGAGCAAAAATGGTGTGTACAGGGACAGCTCTGGGTTCTGGACAGAAGGCACCAAATACTCTCTCACCTATAAAAGGAGACAGAGAGCAAGGCAGCACATGAAGTCCCACGTCTTTCAAGTTTCTGTGGTCGTTTGCTCGCAGGGGTGTGCCTGAAGGCCCTTGGATCCTCTGGTGACCATGGGGAAGCCCCTCTGTGCCTGCAGCAGGGTGAGAGACCCTGCTTGCCCTGGCCCATGGGAAGTGCTGTGTGTGTGGGATGTGCTGCTGGATGAGCACAAGGCAGGGTAAGGGAGCAGCCAAGCTCAGGCCTCCAGGTGGGATATGCAGAATATGGCTGCTGGGGCAGGGAAAATGCTGCTGGTGCTTTGCTTAAGGGTGCTGATATGCACAGCACTGGGGAGAGGGTGTAGGTAGGAGGAGGTTGTTGTAAAAATCTATCCAAAAGCCTTTAGGAGTGACAAGTGGCAAATTCCCACTACACACATACAGTTCTCTTTTGTGAGAAATGGTGTAGGGTCATGCCCAGTTTTAGCCAGACACCAGCTGCTCCTAGTGACCCAGAAAGGGGCCTTTGCAGGAGTGCAGCTCCACACTCCTTCCCTTGGCTGTGCCTGTGCAGCTCAACTCTAAAGATGGCACTGGAGGCTTGCTTTGCAGCAGTAAGTACAGAAGGAGCAAGAAAAGAACATCAGACCCTGAAGTTTAGGGGAAGACTGCAGCAGAGCAGCTAATCTGACTTGAAAGGATGGGCTCATGTCCAATTACACAGTTTTTTCCAATCCAGTGGGAAAGCCATTATACTGATGGCAGTCAGATTGGTGCAGCCATGGCAATCTTGAAAGCATTCAGGATACCTTTGATTAAATGATCTAGTGGACAAAGACTGAAACGGCTTCTCTAGGAAAACCCTAGCATGGACAGTTTTATTTACTTAAAATGAGCTAATATGAGATTTTTTACTTGTAAAATCACATGAAAGGGAGAAAACAACAGTGAGTGATATGAGAAAGGGAAAACGCCCCTTTGTTTTCTCTACTGACTATCACCATGCTGTTTTTAAAATCCCTTTGCTCCCCTGTGTAATCAGGTTGATTAAAATCCTCTAAAGAAATAAAGCAGCTGCAGAGACCTCCAAAATCACATTCTTCTCTACTGTGTGTGCATTGTATTCTTTTCAACAGCTTTGTTTCCAAATTATTCTTTTCCCTTCATTGCCTCTGAAAGTCTATTACCGGATTTATTAAAAGAAAGCTGAATAAGCATGCTGAATACAGCCACAGGGATTGCTTCAACACATGTTGTTCGTGCAAGGACTACTGTGCAAGCAGGTTTGAGCTGCCGGCTGGCACTGAACTGAGGCAGAACAAAGGAAAACCCAGCTGGAAGAATGAAATTGTTCACTAAAGAAAGGTTCCCTATTTTGCCCTTCTATCATACACTGAAGAGCTAAAATAACTATTAAGCTGAAGGCAGACCATGACATTTTACTTCAACCCAGGCTAGGAGAAGAAATGTTCCTGTCTTGTCTCTAAAATGACCTGACACCTTTCCACAGTCTGAGGCTGGGATGAGGCTGTGCTGCCACATGCTGCTGCCACAAGCTGTGCCTTCCAGGGAATTAGCTCATCTGGGGTGACTTGGGAAGGGAGCACCCTGCTTGCTTCCCACTCCTGCTCGGTGGTGATTTGCCTGGCTGTAGGAGGGACAGGAGCAAGGAGAGGCTCACACGTTAACTCACCGTGTGTACACACAGCACACACGGGCGTTTGCACCCAGGCATGGGAGGGAGGGGAGTGCAGGAGCCCTGGCAGGAGCCCTGCGTGAATCCATGAATCCTGCAGCTGGAGAGGTGGCACACCAGTCCTGCCACTCCATCAGTGCTTAAGCAAACCAAGGTGTGCTCAAACAGACCTCCCTGGGCCAAGTCCCTTCCTCCTCCCCATTCCATCAGGTTTTTCACAGGGTAGGCTTCCCTAAGGAGGCAGGAGTTTGACTGAATGGGGCTACACCTGACACTGCAGAAAGGTGCATCCTACCCACTGCTGAAGTGGGAACGGGTGGTGCAGGCACTGGTGACTCCCCAGGGAAGGGGTTGAGTCTCCATCACTGGAGGTATTTAAAAGACATGTGGATGTACCATTTAGGAACACGGTTTGGTGGTGGACTTGGCAATGTAGGTTAACCATCTTTTGCAGCCTAAAGGATTCTATGATTCCTCTCTGGGCAGCAGGGGGGTGCCTTGTTTCCTACAAGCCTTCCTTCTGTCCTGCACTCCCCATAGTGTTGAGATTTGTTCCCTGCTCAGCCCATCCAGCAATTTGAGTCATCACAAAACAAAGGGAAGGACACAGCTGCAGGCAGAGGCAGTTCTGCAGGGCTGTAACACTGCTGGAGTTTGCACAAGCAAGATGCAAGTGCCTTTATCACTGGCCTCAGACAGCATGATGGCTCAAGTCTTCCCACCTTTTTGATTTGTCCAAGAAAAGTACTTTAATTTCTTGGTCAGGACATCAGTTTTGTTTGTTTTGTCAGACACTACCATTTGAATGCAGGTTACACAGATGAGCACTGACTTTTTCTAGCTGAGCAGTTTTATGTGGCCATGGTGAGCCACCCTTCTCCTCCCCGGCCACCCTGCAGCCAACAGCACTGACCTTGCCACGGGCACCAACAGCTTCCCCTGCCACTCCAGTGACACAAAACCTTTCTGCCTCATCATGGAGACCAAGACATTCAGGAGAGACAAAAAAAACATCTATGGAGACAAAAATATTTATGACCTCAGTGTCATAAATAAGCCAATACTTAGTTCAATAAAACATATCAAGTTTATTTTTATGATTAATAGAACCTTATCTGGAAAGGTTGAAAACATACTTTGCAATTCTGAAACAGTGATAAAGTCACTCTTGAAATGTTTAAAAATATGAAAATGGAGTATCTGCTAAACAAGAGCAAATAGAGTAAGTCCTTTGCAAATGACTGAGGACAGGGCAGATTCTGAAAATAGCAGAGACTAGAAATTTCTTTCTGTCTAGAAGAAAATGTGTGTCCCAAATAGTTTTAAATCAGTAAACTTTATGTGCTATTATCTAGATAGAATAAAATGTTGGCCCCACAGATATTAATCACTCCATGAACTCACTGAGGTCAGAGTTTTACCCTGAGACTCAATTTTTTAAAAAATAATTCATATTTCTGACATTTTTATATACACTCACTTAGCACAGACTGACAGGCTTCCCCCACTGTGCCCATATATATAAATAAAATCATCTATAGCAGTAATTTTACTAATGTTTTGTAAAATCTTTTACTGCTTTACCACACTAAAGAGTTTCTAATTTCTCTTTGTCATCCTATTCAGCCATTACTCCCTATTTTGCTCTCTTCTCTCCAGTGCCAACCACCCAAGGCCCATTCCAGCAGAATGACATGAAAGCACGTGTTGTCTGATGAAGAGCAGCCCTATTTCACAAAACACACAGATGTTTTTGAGCTGCAGCAGCACTGCATTGTTTTGCAGTACAGACCTACAAAATTACCTCTTTATTCATTTAAAATGCCATAATACAGAGAGTGGCTGATTCATATGATGTGTACCTTGGTGAACAGAACAAAAAAGATGTATAAAACTAGAAATCAGTGGCAGAGTTGCAGCCTTTTTGGGTGCTCTGGACACCCAAGAGAAAGCATATAGCCCCTCAAGCCCCAGGTCTGATTGGGGTGAACTCTCAGAAGACCCAGCACTGTGACCCCCACCAAAGGACAGAGCTGTGACACACACCTGCCACAGGAAATTACAAAGGCAGACAGGTCTCCTGCACCTAGGTTTTTCTCACAGCAGAAATAATCTGTCAAGTTGTAAATTTCCTGACCCAGTCTGGCAACTTCATATCCAAAAATAGCTTTTTATTTCTTATTGTATATCATGACATAAACTCACATGTTTGTGTTTCCCTAATTGTTCTATTTGAGAATGTAATATTTTTCCTGGTTCTACCCAAATACTCTTTTAGTGTCAAGAGGATGTGGCATCATTTTTTTCAGATTTCTATACTTAAATGTCTGCTACTCAAATTTCAGAAGAGGATTATGCATTGTCCATATAAAAGAACCTAACTGGTCATTGCTCACAGCAGCACTGGTATGTTAAAGAAACTTTGTGGTAGAAAAGATTTATGATCCCTTTTGAAGCCTTTCCTCAAGCTTTGTTTTCCAGTTTGGACAGTAGATATGGATGTGATAAAATTTTTAGACACATATTATTATGTGCATCTCAGTTCACAACCACAGTTAATATATGCAGCTGTGTATGTGTCTAACCTCACACATAAAAGTGTTCCAGCTTTGGTGCTTATGGATTATTAAAATTATATCATTATATCTCTTTCTTTGATCACAATTTAGTGTAACACATTATCTTGATTCTCAGTAACTTCCAACTTTGATGTCATATTTAATAAAATATAATGCTGTGCTGAAGAATCCCTCGGGTATCTTTAATTTCTTTTCTTTTTTATTAATATATATTACACTGTAAATGGGATTAAATTGTCTGATTAGTGAAGCAGGCTCTCGCTGCAGCAGTTAAACCCTGAATTCCTCAGGGTGTTCTATAGACATTGTTAAAGCATCTTTCCAAGGTGCTGATAAACCCATGAGAATTAAGTCTAACATTTCCCTTGTGCTGAGGCTGGTTTCACACCCTGACCCCAACCTTTGTTTTGTTAATATATCTTCCTGCACAGAAACCTTTGCTTTTGCCCTTAGAAATGTTGTAAGGCTGCACTGTAAAGTAGTGAACAGATGCAGGTTTTTGAAGACACCCTGCCAGAACTGATGCAGGTTTTTGAAGACACCCTGCCACCCCAAACCCAAGAGCTGTGTGGAGTGGCCTGCAAGGGGCTGCACCACCCCAGAGCATCATCCATCAAAAGATGCAGCAAGACCAACACCACCCACTGTCCCCACCAGGACAGGAATTGCTGGATGCTCAGGAATTGCAGGAATTGCTCCTTGATGGTCACAGGCATGGTGCTGCCTTGAAGTGGGCCACTGCCACTGCTCATGGCCACCCTGTGCCAGGAAACTTGGTCAGGGCAGAGCCAGGAAATGGAGCAGGTAGCCCAGGAAAGCCTGGCTGGTGATGTGTGAGATCCCTGTGCCCAAACAGCCCGAACAAGTGCTCGGTCCTGCTCATGGAGTACCTCGTGCCCTGAGCTGAAGTTCAAACTCAGGCATGGTACAAGGACTATTCCTATCAAAAATTCCTCTGGAAAATGCTTCAAAGCAGTTGAAAAGCAAAGAGAGGACTGAGAGAGGCACGGACTTGGGGAAGAGGAGAAGAGGGAGGCTGATAGGCAGGCGGATCTTTTATCACTCTTTCTTGTCTTCCAGTGGCTTTTGGTTGGGACAGCTCTGCCCTTCTGTAGCTTTTACAGCACCCAGCCCTCATCCACAATAGTTCATCAGATGTTAATTTTAATTACCTCCAGCAGGGTAATGAGGGCAAGTGGAGCCTAAACTCTGGCTGAGGATGCCTCCACAATTCTCTGACACAAAGAGGAGGTCCTTCTTAGCCTGTCAGGCAATAAAAGTAATCTTGAGATCCTGGGGCCACATCATTGAGCTCTTTATTACATCTCATTAAGACTATATATTATAGAAGTAATATTGTAGAGTTGGACAGTGCCAAGCCAAGCAGGTTTTACCATATTGAAAGCATAGGAAAATTCTTCATCACTTTGGCTTTATTTGCTAATACAATTGTCTTTAAAACAGTCAATCAATGTACTATGCAAGTAGAAAAATTCAAATCTACAATAGACTGACCAGTAAATAAAAATCAGATTAAAAAGACTTAAACACAAAAGACCTTTTAAATCACTATAGTTCTGCCTCCTGAGTTGTCAGACTTTTAACATTTCACTGACAGATACATGTATATAGATATATATATAACATTGTTATGAGATATACTTCCAAGCCTGGAATTGAATAATACTCAATGCAGAACTACCTGATTATTTTATAAATTATTCAACCAATTAGTGACATGATAACATTCCTACCTAAAGAATAGTGAAGTCCCCTTGCACAGGGCATGAGTCAGAGTTTTATAATTCAGCTGAGCTTTTTTGGTCCTGCAGTGTCCAGACCCAGCTTGGACATCATTTATGTACCTAAGCAGTTTACACAGGTGAATAGCACAGCTGCCTTTTCAGAGAGCTAAGTCTTCCACAATATGATCAGCAGAAATATTCACAGTGTATAAACTGGTGTTTTAGCATTTCAGGCTTAAACAAAACAAAATAAAACATAAACAAAAAAAACCCAAAAAAACCAACCAACCAACCAAAAAATGCAAAACAAAACAAAAAAACAAAACCAAAAAACTAGACTAGATTAACTAGAAGAGAAGAAGGGAATAGATTTCCATATTTCTAGGACCTGAAGAAGGAAACATGGGACAGGAGTAGAGATTGTTTCTTTATGTCTACACAGTAGAAAAATATCTCCTCAGATTTACAAAGGTAAAAGTGTTTCATTCATAGGTGACCCTTTCCCTCCTGGTCACTGAAGAAGAAGATTAATGAGCCAACAGGAAGAAATATTTCACAATATTACTGTCAATTAAGCAAAATAACTATTTTAAAGCTCTGAGAAAAGGATACATATGGTGAAGGATTTGTTTGCATAGATGTAATAAGTGAACCTGAGAGCAAGGCACTGCTGGCACAGACCCAGGAGGCACAACACAAAACCAAAGCACAGCCAGGTGGCCTGATGAAACAGAGGCACTGGGCAGAGCCCTCGCAAACCATCACTAATGTCTTGGCTGTCTTTGATGACAAAAGTTTTAAGAACTTGTATATTTACCTTCTGCTTTGCTTTCCAAATGGAACCTAAGCAGCTTATCCAAAGTGAACTGTAAATTGCACGATCAGCTCTTGGGTTTGAGGTAAAAAGCAGCAGGGGAGGCAGGCCAGAGTCCTTGTGTGGGCACAGGCAAGACCTAAACCCCAGACTGAGAACCTGAGTCAACAGCAAGAATTTCCTGAATTAGGATACTACTGGTGAATGTACCAGTCAGCAGCAAGGACTTCTGGCTTCCCCCTGGCAGTGTGTGGGTACCCTCTCAGCTGCCAAAATCAGGGTACAAAATCTGGTCAAGCCCTCTCTTCCTCTCTCCTAGTGCATTGCCCCCAAAACACTGAGCTCCCTACTATCCCCCCAGACCAGAACCTGTCCCCTGCCTGCTGCAGGAGATGGCCTAGCAAGGAGGAAAGAGTTTGCAGTGGTTCCTGTGCCTTTGGGAATACGCACACCACTGTGCAGCAATCCCTGGTATTAAACATGAAAGACCTGAGCCTAACAAGGAGCAGGAAGAGTGACATTTAAGACAAGACATTTTAGAAGAAATTCCAATCCAGTACAGAGAAACAACTTCATAAATCACAAAATGACAGAATCTGTCCCACTGGAAAATAACCATGAGAGAGGAATTCTTGCAAATGCATCTCTGATTTGAGAGATAAAATTAGAAAACGCAGAGTTGACTGTTGTGAAACCGTCTTTGCATATTCTAATAGTTTAGAAAATTCAGATAAGTGCCTGAGTTGATGTTCTGATTTTTCTGAGGACAACAACCATATTGGTATTACCTTTAATTAGGCCAGGACGTCAACCCTGAACTTTGTGCTGTTGATCCAAAGCAGCCAACATCAAGTCATGTCAGTGCTCCTATGAGCACAGAAATTAATTCAGTACATACTCAATTTGCTAAGGAACTTTCCCATTAGGCAGCAAACAGTATCCCTTTGCTAAAGACCCGTACCTGCTTGTTGGAGGAAAAGCTCTATGAAAATACTGCCACCACTATTTATGGGAAAAAATACCTCCGGGAAAAAAATGTAGTGGTGGCAATTCAAATGATAAACTGTAATCCATGGAACTCAGGAACTGAGCTGGAATGAGGAAGAGAAAATGCTTTCCTCTTAAGAAAACTTTGACATTTTCAGGGAAAAAAGATTACAGAATGTTCTGGTCCCAAATCACAATACTTTGTTTCTAAAACATGGCAACACAGCCTTGAGGACAAGAATGTCTGCTTCCTTTAGTCTGGAAGGTAGTCTGAGATCCTGTCCTTTTCCATAAATTTTGCTTCCATTATGTCCTCATCCTTTCTAAGGACACACAGGAAAATAGCCCAATTTGTTTCAGTTAGTTAGCTTCAGTAAACCTTCCTCCACCATGACTGTTGGACAATCATAAAATCATAGAATTATTTGGGTTGTAAGGGGCCTTAAAGATTATCTATTTCCAACCCCCTGCCATGGGCAAGGACCTCCTTGCACTTCCACCAGATTGCTCAGAGTCCCATCCAACATGGCCTTGAATATTTCCAGGGATGAGGAACCCACAACTTCTCTGAGCAGTCTGTTCCAGTGCCTCAGCACCCTCACAGAACTTCTCCTAGCATCTAATCCAAAACTACTCTCAGTTTACGGCCAATCCCCCTCGTCCTGTGACTACATGCCCTTGTGAAAAGTCCCTCTCCATCTTTCTTGTAGAATCCCTTCATGTACTGAAGGCTGAAATTTAGGTCACACCAAAGCCTTCCCTTCTCCAGGCTGACCAATCCCAGTTCTCACAACCTTTCCTCATAGGAGGGGTGCNCTTCTCCTAGCATCTAATCCAAAACTACTCTCAGTTTACGGCCAATCCCCCTCGTCCTGTGACTACATGCCCTTGTGAAAAGTCCCTCTCCATCTTTCTTGTAGAATCCCTTCATGTACTGAAGGCTGAAATTTAGGTCACACCAAAGCCTTCCCTTCTCCAGGCTGACCAATCCCAGTTCTCACAACCTTTCCTCATAGGAGGGGTGCTCCATCCCTCTAATCATCTTGGTGGCCTCCTCTCCCTTCCCTTGACCTGCTGCCCTCAGTGCTTTGGATGCAGCCCAGCACACTGTTGGTTTTTTGGGCTGCAGATGCCTGTTGCTGGGTCATGTCCAGCCTCTCACCCACCAGCACCCCAAGCCCTTCTAGGCAGGGCTACTCTTGCTCTGTTCATCCCCAGCCTTTGTTGATACAAGGAGTTGCCCAGACCTGGGTGCAGCCCCTTGTACTTGGTCTTGTTAAACCTCATGAGATTCCCAAGGGCCAATTCTCATTGTCCAAGTCCCATTGGATGCCATCCCATCCTTCAGGTGTGGCAACCACACCACTCAGCTTGATGTCATCTGCACTCTTGCTGAGGATGCACTTGATCCCTTCATCTGTGTCATTGATGAAGATATTAAATGGCACTGGTGCCAGTATGGACACCTGAGAGGCACCATTTGTCACTGGTGTCCATGAGGACTTTGAGCCATTGACCACCACCCTCTGGATGTGCCCATCCAACCAAGTCCTTATCCAGCAATATTTGACCAATCCTTGTAAAAAAAGCTTTTCTTACTAACATTTCTATACGGATAAAATAAAATTAAAACATAGAAAAGTATATTTTGTATATGTGTATATACACACAGAGACCAACATGGATTTGCAGTAATTAAATCAGTCTAAAGAAACTCCTTTTGAAATAATTCCATTGTGTAAAAATGAAACGATGCACAAGGTTATATCTTCATATAAAAATATACCACTTATATAGGTAACTTTCTGTTAGGAAAAGAGCTGTGTGTGCATCCTCCCTCAACCCCCATCCCACCACCCTCCCCCCCACCAGTAATAGTAATGTGTTAAAGTTTTTCTGCTGTAATAAAATATCTTTTCGTGAATATTCTTAAAAATCAAATTGAAAACTCAGCTGGTCTCCATTTTTACTGTATTTTTAAGTCTTCTACTCCTGAATTGCTCTTTTTATCCAGACAGGTCAAATGATGCTGGTACTCTTTTTCTGTCACATACTCTTACCTTAAAATCACAAGTCATCCTGCCCCATACAGAAGATGAGAGCAAACACACACACTACATACAATGCCATGTAAGACCCAGAAACTATAAAATCCATCATTTAAAACTGGTACAGTATTTCTGGCTTAAAAAAGTAAATGCAGATGAAGCTATCTTCAGCACAAGGTAAAAACTATCGACTGGGAAGAAACTGCCTACAGCATAAACCAGAATAAATGCTGCAATATTTATGAATATCGTGGTGCTGGGAATCCCCTCTGAGAGCCCCTGATTTTCACCATACATTGATTTTTATCATAAGCTGTTCTAAAATTAGAAGAGGCCATGATCTTACAAGTATCCTTTATGTTTTAGTCCTACAGATGAATACCATGAGGTACTTTCTCAGCTTGAAACTGCTCCAAAACCAGAGGCACTAATCTGACATATTAAACTGAACTTATATAAAGTCTTGTGTCTTTACATCATACAACATCATTTCTGGCATGCTGGGCTGTGACAGCTTAAGTTATGAAAATGCAGTATCGCACAGCAGATCAGAGCTGGCTTTATAGCAGGTCTCATTAATTTCTTCATCCAGAAAGAATAAATTTTGTGTGGGAGCATTCTGCATAGAACCCCTGCAGAGCAATAGATTAAAACTGGATTTTAGCATTTACATCTTGCTCAACTATAAATCAGGAATTAGAATTGATAATGGCAGTTATCCATCAACAGCAGTGCAACTGCAGATGAGCTGGAGTAGTTTTATGGTTAAAAGGAGTTACTTTTTATTATTATACTTTAAAAAAGCTCTTCTATTTGGAATGTTTCTAGGCTCTAAATAGGGAATGATCAGATCCATGCAGGTCATCAGCATGGATGAAAAAGATGCATTTGAAGTAACACCTCTCCAGATTTCAGACCATCATTCTGAGACTCTGGCAGTGGGCTTGAGCAGTTCACATTGCAGCCTCCTGTGGACAGAGGGCAGGGAGGGACAGCTACCAGACGCGGCAGGACGCTGCCCCGCGGTTCATCGTCGTGTTCGCCGCGCAGTTGAACGCTTTGCGGAACTCTTCAAAGTTGCTCATGGCTCCGATTACTCTGCAAAGAGAAAAGTGATTGACATGCAGGTTGCCCTTTGTCAAACACTACAGGTCTGCAAGTGTTTCAGTGTTTTCACTTCAGGCTGAATTTTCAGACTTTCATATAATTTTTTTCCCAAAAAAACCCCAAAAGGTTCAGGAGAAGGACTCCCAGTTGAAGTTAATATGAAGCAAATATTGTTTCATGCGTTGAGAAACATCTTGCTTTGCTAGGAACTCGATGAAAAACAAATGCATTTTGTGATACTGCGTCCTTTAGAACAATTTTCTGATGTAATCCTTGGCAGCACAGGTGGCAGATCAGCAGTAGCTGTGCAGGGTGGAATCCTTCTCCCAGCCCTGCCAGACAGCTGCAGTGCAGCAGGCAGGAGGATGTGAGCACACACGGGGCTTGTGCTGGCAGTGGGCAGGAGGATGTGAGCACACACGGGGCTTGTGCTGGCAGTGGTTTCAGGTGGCTTCAGGTTCTCCTAACAACACGCTCTGCCCACCCACACACACCCACACCCACTGGCTCCCTGGGACTTTGCAGGCTCAGGAGACAATTACAGCCTCTTGTTGGGCAGCTCAGCCTTGCACCTGTGAGCATCTCAACTCCTCTGATATTTTGGAAATATATTTTCTGAGCCTTCTGCCCTGAGCAGCTCCCAAGCTCTCTGGCTTTTACCACAGGTGGAGTGATACTGAAAGAGCAGCATATCCCTGACACAAGCTGGACAATGTGACTGCATTCCAGACTGGCACCTTTAGGCATGGGGGAAGAGCTTGGTCTTTGCATGCAGTCATCCTTGGCTCTTGCTTTCACATCTGCATTATTTGATGCGGTCAGAAACTATTATTTTATCTTTTCTAGATTACAATTGTATTGTTTGCTGGTTTTTCCTATGCTTTTAACCATCTCAGGATTTACTAACCTGAAACTTGCAATGGTATTAAAGAGTTTTCTGAGTTAAAAGCAGAAAAATATCTACTGTGATATGTATACCTTCCCTTTGTTATGCAGTGGGGAGACATTTTCCTATATTGCAGACCATCAGCTTCTCAGTGTAACTCAGCATGGTAGAAAATATTCTTATTACATTGATTAGACATCCTGTGAGTAAGAAAATTTGCAGTCATCTGGCACAAAAAGGCCCAAAGGTCACTTTTGTAGGGAAGATTACCAAATTAGGTTAGGCTTCAAATAAGTTATGCAGCTTTACTGTAAAAAAAAAATTGCAGATACATATTCAGGGATTGGAACAGCAAGAGCTGGTCATGCAGAGCTGCTGCTGATGGTGGGAGTTCTGCATACCATGTCAGAGACTTCAATCTGAAATTGGCATTCAAAAATAGAAAAGACACATGCTAATACTGAAAATCTGCCAATTAAAAACAAGTAAACCCAGAATTTATCCGGAGAGAAAATCTTTATGTGTGCATGCAGACCACTTTTCTAGCCATGGTTTGATTTTGCCACACATTAACTGAAATCAGAGTGGAGTGTCTGGATTTCATCCCATTGAATTATAGTAGAGACACCTTTCCTTGAGCAGGTCACACTGGCCTCCCTTGGTAATCACTAGAAAGATGTACTTGCAGAGTCTAAATAATTTAAATTTATTACCTGCTGAAAGATTACTTATATATATATTAACTTCTAAAATGACATTTCCTTTTTGACTTTGAAGAGAAACTGGTGTGAGTAGTTCAGATGCACACGCCTGTGCTCAAGACGTGTTGTTCATTTCTATAATTTTCATTGTTACCTTTTATAATTACTTTTAAAAGGGCTGTTTGAGCTATTTGGACACAAAGAGCTGTCAGTGTTGGAGTTAGCTGTATTGTAGTTATGCTCATAATGGTCTTGGGACATATATGAAACCAAGTTGGGAGAAATAAGATAATTTGTTAGCCCAGCTGATATGATTTGCAAGGAGACAAGCTTTTCTTCAGACCAGTGCTTTTCTTCAATTCTGAAACAGAAGCCAGCTCTCCATATCTCACACAAATACTAAGAAAATGTCTTGTCTATATTTTTCATGAGTTCATGAGTGTCTGTGGCTAGAGGAGCCAGTGGGAGGCCTTTTGGCAAGGACAGACTCCCTCTGTTATGGCTGGACTACCACAGCTCCTTCAAGGAAAGTGCCACTTGAAGGCCAGTGGAAGAGTTTTGGTCTTGAACTGAACTCACAGGACACATTTTGCTTTGCATTATCAATGTAATTCAAGGTCGAGATTTAGGAGCTTTTAATGAAGCAGACAGATTAAATCAAGGACCCTCCTTATATTCACTGTTTTCTAAACTAGAATTGCTTAGGTAAAGAAAGTGATAGATGAGGCATTTTAGGTACTCACACCATGTTCACAGGACATCACAGGGATCAGAGTGTTTTCTGGTTCAAACGCTTTTGAAGGTAGATGCAAGCTCCTCAATTTTACAGAAGAGCATTTATAATAGTGAAAGATAAGCTAATAAAACCAGTTCAATTTCCATCTAAACCAAGAGCACAGTCCAATTTTGTGCTTGCTCTTAACCCCCTCTTAAAATGCTATATTTCTGCACTTCTGTTCTGCAGTGATTGATTCTGTGTGTACACTGAGGAAATACCATATTTACACTACCTGAACTGGGGAGGGCTGTGAGCTCCAGTATATATTTGCTCCCTCGCAGATTCCGGTCTAAAGGAGTTGCATCTTACCTAATGAAATTAAAAAACAACAAACAGGCACATCATATGGGATGACTTTTTGTGTAAAGCAAAATGTAATGTCACTGTTCTCAAGATGTCTGTTACTTAAAGAATGCATAAAATGGAAAGACACCATCAATTCCTACTTTGTTTCACCTTTGCCAACCTGCAGTTTTCTCTTGGTATATTCTCTTGTTTTTCAAATCCCCTAATGGATCCATTGTCCACCCACTGTTTTTCTCTCCACAGCCTTTCACATCATCTAATCACAGTCACTTTACTAGTTCTTCAAGTTCTCTATAATGGTAGCTTGTCTTTCAGCTTGTGCTGCAGCATCTCACACCTTAAAAATTACCAAACATACTTCTTGGTCTCAAAACTATGTAATGTGTATAAAAGGTACACATAACGATGCTCATCATGTCTAGAATTGCTGCTGTATTACCTGATATATTTATGCCATGTTGGAATGTCAGTTTCTTTTGAAATTACACATCTTCCACATTTCCATCAGTGGTCCCCAGTTCCCTGTTCCTAATAAGATACTTAACCCAATCATAACTGACCAAAAACCAGGGTACATAGAATATTTGCATGAAAAATCTACTTCAAACTGCCCCTACCTTACCTAAGTCTCTACATTAAATGTTCCTATCAACAAAATCCTTTAAGCCAGACTGCCCATAGGATTTTTCAGTGGACTTCAGTGCAATTTTGTCTGGCTGAACACAGTTTTGACATTTTAAATAAGTCTGTTGAGTGTCTTGAGCTTTGTGGAAATAGACTGAGCTCGAGGGTACCTTACATACACTGCTCTCACTGTGCATGTGCCCTCCCTGTGAGGGACCACTGGACATATGATTTCTGCAGTGGTCCTGTAAGACCCCCAGATGTTCCTTATACCTTCAGAATTTTCTTGGAGAAAAACTGACACAAGGAGAAACTTAATTCAGCATAAACAATGGAAGTGGAATATTTTCTTTGTTCAATATGGTCAAACTGAAACAGCCATAGGCCCATGGACTGCTACACTGACTCTCAGCAGAGAAATTATTTTCAGTCAGAACTGGCTGCATTGAGTCCTGTTTTTTCAGTTTGGGATGATTCATTCCTTCAACTGGTAGCAAAGTTTTATAGCCTTTTTCTTCTCATGTAGGGAGTTTGCCCCAATTTGTTTACCCAAATAAATAATTTCTGATCCTCTCCCTCACTCTGTGTTTTTTCTAGGAAATTCACATCTCTTATCAAAGTTTTGTTACAGCATATTTAGCGTACAGATGGGAAAAAAAAACTAAGACTTTCTTCATTGCTGCTTAGTTTCCTTGAACAACATATACACTAACAAATGGTGTGAGTTAAAACTGAAGGAGGCTGAGGAGTTAATACATGCAGGAAGACCCTTTTAGTGCAGGGAAGTAGATGGAAGAAAGAAAGTTTCTGGGACAACACTGTGCAAAAATTTCAGCAGTTCTGGCACCATGGATATTTGAGGACAAAGAGGGAAAGAGAAGGAAATAATAACTGGGAAAGGTCTGTGATTATACTCTCAAAATCTGTGTTTGGGTGATGCAGACTGTTGAAAACAAGCAAGCTCATCTCTGCACTGCACATTGTCCAAATTAATAGATGGGGATTTGAAACACATTTGTCTTACTCACATGGGCATAACTCAGAAAGAAAAGCTGGTTATGTGTGAACTCAAGGCCCGGCAGTAAAGGCTCTTCTTCTCCTCCCCTCTTTTCTGTAATCCATTTCCTGTATGCCTGATAAGAAAGAGATACTAAGTGCCTTTTAGCAATATGAAGATAACCAGAACTTTTTTTCATTTTATTTCTTTAATAATATGATGTTTCAGATATTTTCCACTTACCCTGAAAGCTTCTCGCAAGCCTCCATTATCTGCAATGTTTTCTGCCAAAGTTCTCTTCCCTTTCACCTTGGCAGAATGAAAGAACATCAGTCATTTGACCCATTTCTGAACTTCCTACTTAATCAACTTCAAAAAGAGGGGGAAAAGTAAAACAAGGCAAGAACACCTCAGTCAGTTTCAACCAACTTTGGTTAAGAAAACTGTTTTCCATGTGAATATTGCCAGTAAACTATTTTCTGTGATGAGTTATCCTGGCTCTGGTCATAGATCTCTGTTGCACAAAATGTAGTAGATAGAATGCACTTAAGAATCCAGTCCCTGATCTTTGAGCTGAGTGTCAGTAATTTTCCCCTAGGGACTGTTTATATCTCATGACATGTGAGATCCAGTAGCCTCTTAAACTTTTATCTAAAAGGCTATATTTATTCCTCTACATAACTCTTAATATGCCACTGGGATACTAAAATAACTTCTAAGTTGTAACATAAATAAGCGTAATTAAAAATAACTGTCAGAGACAGAATCAAAATTGGTAGTATATTCAGTGCTCTAAAAATATCTGCAAAGGAGATTCCTATTGCTTCTCCTGGGTATTGATTCCAAGAGCAGGAGCAATAGCAACAGAATGTATTGTGGGAAACTGCACTATATAAACTTTGTGAGGAAACTGGTCTCCTGGCATTACCAAGTGCAATATCATTACAAAGAAATCCTAATTTCTGCTGAAGTAGCATTATCTCTACTCATCCAGACTACTTAGGTTCTTGTGCTACCAACTGTGTTTGTAATTAAGCAGTTTTGCTCTCTCCTGTGCCTCAATAAGCAAGACAATTGAGCATAGCTTTGAGCAGGGCTCTGAAGGTCACTGCTGGCAGCAGCCATCAGCTGTCCCATGCCACAGGGATCAGCACAGTGGGGTTGGCATCAGGACTCAGTTTCAGGACGGCAAAAGAGAGGAAAATAGAGAAGAAGAGGTAAAAACACCAAGGGAACAGCCAGGAACTTGTGCACAGCCCCACACTCAGTGCAGATGAACACCCAGATTGGACTCAGGACATCCTACTTGGTGCCTTGGGTACAGTATCACAGGAAAAATGGGAGCTACAGAGGAAAGTGCAACCCATTCCTGTCAGCTCTCCCCTGCCCTCAGGAGGATGGAGATGGAGGTGAGAGAGAAGCTTTTGGGACAAAAGGTGCTGGGACACCATGACATGCACACAGCTGCCTTTTTCCCTGGCTTTCCTGCTCACACATTTTACTTGCATTGGGCTTGTGAAGGAGACTGACTTAGAGCATAAGATCAGAGTCACCTAACAGTGGCACAGGGCCATGGGCCATCTAAAAAGTGGAAGAATTCTTTCTGCTGGTCTCAGGCAGCTGTGCATCAGGTATTTGAGACTACTCTGCACAGAGAGTTTGTGGCAGGGATCACAGACCATGAAAAGCCCTTTATTTGACGAGATGACTTTATGTGATTATTGCACTCTGAAGCTATTTCTATATCCATTTTTTCTTTCATTAGGCTTCTTTTCTGGAGACATTTTTATTGTATACCAGATGAGAAGGAAGAAGAATAAATAGGTTTCTTGATCCATGAAAAATATTCATACAAGGGTAAAAAAACCTGCAGAGTGTTGATGTAAATGACAGGCCAAAATTATAATAAAGAAAGGTCTTTGCTTGCATAGCTCTTCATACAAAAGCTATAAAATATGGCAGAAAATTGGAAAAATCTTCTATCATCTAAAAAGTGCTTTTGGTTATCCTGTGGATATAGAAAGAATGAGATTACAAGGCTGTGGGTAACAGGATCTCTCTAGTAAGCCCATGGACTTCAAAGGCACTATCTACACTGGGAGGAAATTCAGACCTACCTCATCTCAAGAGAAAGTGCAAAAGGTAAAGGGGATGGCCAAGCCAATGACAGAGGCATGGGAAGAGCTCAGCCACATCCTTGGGGAAGGTTTTAATGATCTCCTTTGAGTGGCATTTTTGTCATGACAGTTTTTGTCCTACAAATATTCAGGAATGAGCCTGAGAATTTTTATTTGTAAATTATCTTATTATGAAATATTTCAAGTCTGAGTTGCTGGACTTCAGACTGGACCAAAATATGGCTTTGTTATCTCTGAGATCAGCACAAACAAGCTTGGAAAAAGTGCTAGAATTGTTGATAAGTGTTTCATGGGACCTCACTCTTCTTAACAGGCAAAGATGTACTTGTATTTCTAAAAGTAGGCAGAGGTGATAGACTTGAGTGAGGACTGGAGTATGTGTTTTATCCTGAAAACTAAGATTAAAATAGTGTTCCAGACAACATTGCTGGAATTTCAGCTATTCATTTCTGAAGGTCTGGGATGTATCCTGTTTACCCTCATTTTGGACACATGTATGAATGTGCACATCTTCAGGGAAGCCCATACCTTTGATAGGCAATGAAACAGAAACAATTCCCTTGCACTTTCTCAATCCTTTTCTAGAAGCTACTGCTGTCACATTCCCTTGATTAAACATACAAATGGGGTCTGTTTGCATGCATGGAAGAAATAGCAAGAGTTGAATCTGAAATAAAGTAGGGCTTATGCATCCATTTTATAGCTGCAATAAATAACAGGCAGAATTGTTAAAGGAATCTATAAAACATGCTATTATATTCTTTCTAAAAGAGTGACTGCTCAGTTTTCATTACAGAGCTCATCTTCAGAAGACATTTAACATGCTCACAATAATTAGACTAGCCCTGCCGAGCGGCTTCATCCTCCTCCTCTGATTCCAAAATGATGTGATGGAGAGAAATGGTTTAACCCTGTCACCAGAGTGTGGGTAGTGCTATTTGACTGGAGTAATCAAACCTGACAGACAATTTTTAACACAATTATTCACCTCAAAAAATCATTTGTTGTGAGAAATGAAGTTGGTAACCTAATATCCCAATATGTTGGGATTTATAAAAAAGAACTTAGAAAAAAAGAAAAAAGAAAGCACAACAACCCAAACTCCTCATGTACCACTGTTTTCAGTCACTGGTGGTTTACATACATGTAAGCCAGCTTGCTTCCAGTAGTAATTGTTGTATTGATCAATCATGCATTTTGTTTTCTCTTTAAATTTTTCTTCAGAGTTAGTTGTCCACCAAGGGTCTAAATTTCCATTTTTGTCATATTTCCGACCTCAAAAAAGAAAGAAATAAAACAGATGTTTTTGCAGGAAAAATCTTTCATGGTTTAGGAGTCTATTACCTTCACAGAAATGAGAGATGAATGTTCTCATGTAACTGTGTGTACAAAATGGATAGGATCAGTGAGCAAAATCTTGACCCCACTCAAATCAGCAGTGAATATCTGGCATTCTATTATTGTCATACTTTCCATTTGCAGAAAAATATAGTAAAGAATAATGAATTCTATAGTACCTTTTATAATTACATAGTGTAAGAGGCACTTAGCTTTCTTGCAAGTATAATTGTATTTTTCATCCTCAGACCATAGTCTTTCATTCTGATAATGTGATGATAACTAATTTATTATTAATTCCTCACCTGATCAGGAAACAAATCCATTTTATGTAAACTTCTGAAGTTTCCATTTTTGATTTTGGAGCAAAACTGGAACATTTAAACCCTACTCATGGAAAGGGGGGAAGACAAACATCCCATTGCCCAACTGCTGGTTACAGCAGTGGCTTGTTTCAGCCTCAGGTCCTGCTCCCTGTCATTTCTAGGAGAGTATTTATTCTCCATCATGACTCCAACCAGTCAGATACAAGACATCTTTGCACTTTTCTGAGAGTGTTTAGCTGCCCATGTGGATGCAGCCTTGCTCTGTGATTTGATTCTTCTTTGCGACTGCAGGAGAGAGAGGTAAGGAGCAACACAGACATAACACCAAGTACTGAAGATGCTTTGTTTCATCTTTTTATTTCTTTTCTTTTCTCCTCTGTGTTCAGCTTATCTTGTTCAAGGTGACAAATTCCCTAGAGATGTATTTATTTCTGTATTTGGAGGTAAGACCCTTGCAAGGAGGGGTCTGCTTAGGGAATCAAACTTTAGGTTCCCTTGACTGGCAGGAGACAAGGTGGAGATTAGGTGCTCCCCTACACAAGGTGGGAGTTTATGAAGAAAAATGTCTCCATTCTGGAGTGTTTGCTGACACAAAGGGTTGCAGAGCAGTGTGAACAGGATACCACGACACAATGCTTTCTTTTCTGTTTTTTTTTTAAAGGTATTCAATATTACACAACATAAGCAAACTCAATAATTACTTCCTGGAGGAGAAGGTTAAGTTTCTTTCTCCCTGCATCTCTCTCCTTCCCCCTAAGTTTCACTCAGGAGCCCAAATTTTGGAAGAACTTTGCTGAGACAGCCAAACCTAGGTAGTGGCAATGCCCCACTCCACCCAGTTTGTTGGGACAATTGAATGTAGCTTTTCTGAGTATTTTATTTCCTCTCTCTTTCTTTTTTGAATTTAATTTTAATATTTTGCAACATGTTTTCTGTACCACTCTTGTTCCAGTATTGTATTTTAAAACTTTTGCAATTATCTTTTGAAAAATGTCAAACCTGAAATGAAAAGTTTTCTTAGAAGTAATTTTTATCAATCAGAAATGACTCCTTTACCCTTTCCACTCCCCCCTCCCCCTGTTAGGACTTTCAGAATCTGTTGCTGATTTAGTTTTCATTCAAGACAAACTGAAAGAATCAAACGTGGTATTTCTTACCAAATAAAATCCAATTCAGACAAGCAAGATTCCATGTAAATAAATCTAATAAATACAAGTTTATCATTTTTTCACACAAATCAGCACCATTAAAAAAAACCAAAATAATAAAAATGCTACAGCATGTATAAGTCAGCTTTCTAATCTGTCAACTCTATAAATAAAAAAAGTGATCAAAATGCAGTCAAATACTCACCATTGCTATCAAATCCATGAGTAAACTCATGGCCAACAATCACTCCTATGGCACCATAACTTAATGACCTGTAACACAAAGAAGCAGTTTCCTCAGAAAGTGTTCACAGTCATAAACATTAAAGGACAAAAGACCTCAGGAAAGATCATTACTGATTTAAAAATAGGGTGAGGAGGCAGGGAATAGGGGTCTAAAAATCAGACCTACACAATTTCGACTTAAAGATGTTGAAAGTCTTAATGTTAGGTTCTTGTTTAAAAGTAACATTTAATCTAAAACTTTGAAAGCATCATCTTCCAACCAAATCCCTTATCAGCATCATATGACTGATAAACTGACTGAATTATGTATATTCTGACTGGGAACAGGACAAAGTTATAGCTGTAACTACTCTGAAGCAAAGACTGTCTTCTGAAAGCATTAACAGATCTCCATTCAGTTTTAAAAAGAAAGGTCATTTAATTCCCTTGCACCTGCCCTAGAATAGGACATGATACACAGTCAGATCTAAGGCACTTGGGAAACAGAGTAAAAAGAAATACTTTGTATTCATGACAGACAATTAATTATATCTTCCTTATTATATCCCAATAAACATGCTTTTAGGAGAAATAGGGATGGATGAAAGAGGGAAAAGCTCAGGGCTTTTTACACCAAATGCAGTGGATATCATGGGGGTAGGTGATTTACACAATGTATCTTTCATTTGTTGAGTTGCTTTTTGTGATTTTAATTATTTCAGTTATTGAGATGTTATACTTGAAAGCAGCTTATATTATTTCTAACACATTGTATTGAAATAGAAGAAAGGCAGAGGGCTTTGAAATAACATATTATTGGACCTAATGATCCATAGTGCACTAATTGCTCATCTCAGTCATGCCCAAAAACTATTATATCATTTAATTCCCTCTGCTCCCATGAAAATCCTTCACTTTGTTTTTTTCTTTCCTGAATGGTACTTTGCATATGTTAAAATCTCCCCTACTGCTTTTTAGCCCAAGTACTGTCGCAAATCATCTCCAAAAAATGCAGGTTAAAATTATACTTTTCAGCAATGGAAATATCATCCTTTTGTGTGACAAGTTCGTAATCTTGTGTAGCACACAGTAATAATTACCCCTAATAAATGCACTGTGTTAGACTTGTTTTCCATATCTGAAGTAAAGGGGTTATACAGGATCTTTTGCAGCTGGAGAAGTATAAAAATAATGGCACAAAACATGTAAAGAGATTGAGAAGAAACAAGCCCTACTACAAAATACATCTTATTTTCCTCTAAGGTTCTTTGCCACCCTGAGTGACAGGGACAAAGAACAGCCAGGGTGTTCTGGCACTCTGGCTCATTGGAGCCTTCCTTAGCTCCAAAAGATGGGGTTAAGGTTGCAGTGAATTTTGGCCTTTGAATCTGTGAACTCCAACACAGCATTTTGTCCAGCTCAACAACATTTTTTCCAGAAATTTTCCCAGTTCTGTTCATGCTTTTCACTTCTGGGCACAGTTGGGCAGAGATGGAAGGGATAGGTGCAGCCCAGCAGATGCCATAGTAAAGGGGAACTTTCTCGGACTGGGGAGGCTCAGAGAACTGTAAGGAAGCTGTGAGGTCAGGTAGTTTGGAGTCTCTATTTCAATATATATGGCACTGAAGACTCACAATTGTGAATGGTGGCATTTGAGTGTTATTTTATTTAATGTACTGAGGTGTAAAAGTGATAACTAGCTTCTCTTTCTGCAAATAGATGTAACTAGGTTTTAGTGGTTGTGCTGGAACTGGACACTAAAATGCCACTAAATGTTAAATATTTGCTCAATCAGTTTTTCAGCAGGCACAGGTGACTTTT
The DNA here is from genome assembly GCA_013396995.1 of Dicaeum eximium. Classification (NCBI taxonomy): domain Eukaryota; kingdom Metazoa; phylum Chordata; class Aves; order Passeriformes; family Dicaeidae; genus Dicaeum; species Dicaeum eximium. The sequence continues at coordinate 86,733 of VWZP01002795.1, forward strand.
TGATGGTTTATCTGATCGAGTGCCATGTACTGTTTCTTCCAAGCAGATGGAAAACATCCGAATATTTCAAGGACAAAAGCAATCTGTTGTCTGATATAAACCAGCTACATTTGTTTACTAAATTACATTTTGATACGTACTCAAGCAAAACCAATTTAAGCTAAGGTAACCTTTAAGGAAGAGAAATGAGCAAAGTATAATACTTTGAAAGAACCACAATTTTATCACTATGGCAGAAGGTCAGAATACAGAGAAGTCTGTTCAGAAAGCAAAGCTGGTCTGCAATAACCATAACAGAAAAGAAGCTCACCTGAAAAGAACGGACTTTCTTCTATCCTCATTTACCACTTACAAAGTCACATGGCCCACAAGAATTCTCATTGAATGCAAATTAATTTGTTCGTAAATTGAACATGTCTCTCTACATGTATTGCCAAATTTCCTGTTTACAAGGACACAATCCAGATTGGACGAGGGCAAATACAAAATGTTCGAAAAGTTTGATTTCTTTTTTAACAATGATTTATTAAGGATACGTTTCACCAGTAACTGGCTTTATATAACTGCAAAATAACTTTCAGAAACTGCCATCAGAAATTTTTCATGGTCTTATCCCAGCCTAAAATAGAAAGCTATTGAACTGCACAAAAGCAGTGATTTTTCAAAATTTAATGTACGTGACCTATAATTACCCTTCCTCAGCTACACTGGCACATGGGCCTGCTCAGGCAATCTCAGGCAATCACTTATGCACATGAAGATATTCTCATGCACCTCGACAGGCACAGACAAGGGCCCACTGCTAATCTTAGATATTAGCAAAAAGTGAACAATACACTGATAATAACTGGCTTCTCAGGGTATTCACTTCTGTTCAGGAAGTGTTAGTTATCTGATTTACAATTCCTTTTAATACCTGCCATGTGCACACTGCTGCATCTGCATGCTGCAGCATTGAAACACTTCCACTTGGGTGCACTTAATTAGCAATTCCTGTGAGAAATCAGTCATCAGTTTAAGACAACAGCAACACGTACAGCTCCCAAGGGTAAGAAAATATCACACAAAGCAGCACTTCTCAAAGTCAGCTCTTCCAGTTGCAAAAGCAGGATACAGAAGAGCACACAACCCAAGGACCAAGTTTGCCCTACAGCAGGACAACACAGTTTTCCTAGGTGCCACCTTCCAGCTGCCTTCAGCACCACAGCCTTCTTCTGCACACCCTCTTCTTTGTCTATATGTGTTTGCAATACCTTTCCCTGTTATTCCTCAGTTCTGGGGGGATGAGGTTCCCTGGTGCACTACTTACCTAGGATACTCTGTTCCCCAAAAGAAAGGCTTTTGAAGTTCTCCTGCTGGGAATCCTGCAATTACAAAAAGAAAAGAGAAGAAAAAATAATGAGGTCAATTGAATACAGCTGAAAAGCTGTCACAATGCCCAAGGGTTTAGATTTTATGACCTCATTGGTTTGGTTCTAGAAGGTTTTTCGAGGGGTGCTTTCCCTCAGGTGGTGGAATGCAATAGAGAGGATCTTGGAGAGGCAGCAGAGATCCTGCCACACTCATGTCTGAGTAAATGCATGTGCTCCTGTGAAAAACACACCTCATGTTTCCTATGAAGTGTGCTGCATTATCCTCAGATGTGCTGACTGATCCATAGACAATACATAGGAACAGTGCAATAAGAATTAAAATACTGTTAGCTTAGGGAGGCTTCAGTGAAGCAAGAAATATGGAAGTGATAAAATGTAAGCCTGATTCTATCTAGTCTATGAAAAACAGAGGTAAATGAACATAATTAGACAGCTCTGTAAGGGAAAACTAGATTATTAAGGCTGTAGGGTCAATCTAGTTACAGATATTAACTGGCTGCTCCTGGTAGACTAACCAGTTGCCAAAAAAACATCAATGGAGACACTCTGGTGAGTGATGAGCTACTGATGTTTCACATAGGAATCAAAATTGTTCCTCAAATTCAAAGTCACAGGTTTATTTTTAATTCCAGGATGACATTTTAGTGCCAGGATATTAAAGACAGTGAAACTGCACATAGTAAAAGTTTAACAGCCCAAATAATTGCTAATAAAACATACACCCATAGTCAAAGTTCTTATTGTGATGGTGAAAAGTGCCATCCTTCCAAGCCCAAATGTGGAATTTACTGTCTTGTGTCACAAACTCTCATCTATAAAGCACAGGTATACAGCTGCTTGGCAGGTTTACTCACATGGTCATCACCTTGTTGAGGAAGAACATTTCCTCAAGTGACTCACTTGTTTCCCCAGGAACTGCTGCTTTACCCTATGGGTCTCTCTTCAAGAAATCACCTGAACACCCAGAACAATACAAAAACTGTATTCATTTGATTCTAACCCTATTCAGTTTTTTGTTGATAGTTTGGTGATAGATTTCTTTATATCTGAGATAAGTTGTCAGTCAAGATCTTTGTCTTTTCCTTACAAAGTCTTTAAAAACTAACTTTCAAATTAAAACAAAAACAAAAACAAAGACAAAAAAACCCCAGTATGCTGAGTGTAATTCATGCCAAGTGATGTGGCACAAGGCATGTCCTCCTGGCCTGCCCAGCTGCTTTCTTCTGCTGCTCCTCCTTGGCTGCCATCATTCCCTGTCTGCAATTAGCTTATAAAAACTGTGGGCTTCAAACATATTTTCTGAGTGTTGTCTGGGGACTTTTTTTCTAACTTCTCCAGATGTTGTTTTACTGTTTGAAGCACGATATCCTTTTTTTTTCCAGCACTGCAAATCACAATTTTACCAATGTCAAGGACAAAGTTTTACTGATGTAACTCTCCTCGTCCCCCAGTGCTCAAAGAAGATTATTCATTATGTATGTTTTGAACATTTTAAGCAGCAATGGTACACTCATACAACCTGATGAAAATTGCTTGTTAGGCCTTAAGAGCTGTGTTCAGAGCTGAAAATCTAGTTTGAACTAGTTCCCTCCAAACACTGAAATTCAGAAAAGGTTTTGGAATGTTTAGGTTCTGCTAACTCTAAATGATCCTACCCCCACAACAACAGATGAGAGGAACTGTGGCCAAAATGAACAAATGAGCCCATACTTAAGGCAGTGTGAACCAAGGTAGCACAGTCACCCCACAAATCATGTTTAATGACCACAATATCCTGGGTGCCTGTCACTGCACCAAGAGGCTATCAAGATCTTTTAAGGAGCTGCAATTATTTTTTCCAGATATAAACTTGTAGTGAGTTTGCACTTGTCTGCAGTAGAGGTAATATACATTATTTACAGCAAATTAGGTGCAAATCTTCACTCAAGCTTATCCAGCTACACTAAATGTGTCTTCATAGAACATTGCTGAAACACAGTCAGCTGGGAGTTAAGCCATGAGATAGTTTTCACTGAACAAGTCAATGTGAATGAATGGTAGGAAGCTCCAATGGTGAATCTGTACAACAGGTTGGTAATTATTTTATTCAGAGTCAGGATCCATTTTAGGTTAGATATCAGTGAGCAAAGTGCTGGTTGAAGAAGTGGTTTCTGCATCTGGACGTGTGAAAACACCTCTGTAGTTTGCACTAAAGGAAGCTCAGGAAGTATTTTCAGGCCAAAGCAGAGTCAGAGGCCAGTAGAATGTAATACACATTTCAGAAAACCTCAGGAAACTGAAATATATTATCACCAGTAGGAGTTGCTCTGTTTTGTTTTGTTTGGGGGGTGCATGTTTTTGTGGTTTTGTTGGTTTTGTTTGTTTGTTTGTTTGTTTGTTTTGGTAAGAAATAAAAATCTAGGTATGAAAGTGATTCTTAGTGAGCTAGAAAAGCAAATGGGTCCCATTCTCCAGAGGTCAGCAGCACTGAGGGACTGAGGGTGCTTGTCCACTATTCCAACACTAGAAGGAACACATTCAGGGCTGGCAACATTTTCTATGCAACGTCTCCTTCAGGCAAGCAACAACTACATCATCCTTGGGGGGATCAAGGATAACACTGTTTTATACCTAGAATGTCCTTGAAACTGTAACATGAGATTGATCACCAGACAGTTTCTTATTTTGTGCTGATTTGAATCCCTCAATTTAGGCAATTCCCCTGTGAAGCCTGTTTCTTATTTTGCTTGGCATATTGCACCTAAAAGAATTAATGACAAAACTCAGAGAGCTCATAGTGGGCTGCAGATGCAATAAATACTAATGGGATTATTTCTATGCCACTGGAGTTCAAGCAGGCAAAGGACAGATCTGAAGGAGTAAGACAGACAGACTTCAGGGAATTTCACATCTTAAGGAATAGATACAGGCACTGAGAATGTATTTTGAGCTAACACTTGACCACAAATTTAGCCTGTGTTGTGCATCTTTTAAAGCTTTCTCTCTCTACACAGCCCAGAGGAGAGATACAGGCTCAGTCTCTCTCTTCATACACTAAACTACAAATGCAGGCCCAGAGTCCTCACTCCAGGCCATTACTCACCAACAGCACACTGAAAGAAAACTGTGTTCTCTTATTACAGACCTCACACAAATCCATCTGCCATCAAGACCTGGACTTGCAAAATGTGCTTTGACCACCTTCTTACAACCTATCTAAATTTGGAGCAATGCCACTGGGCTGCAGCATCATTCTAGGATGGGCACTGGTGTCACTTGCCACAAGAGCACTGCTCTGTGGACAGCTGAGTTCAGGCTGTCACAGAACAGCCCTGGTACCCTTCATCCATGCATCTTACTGGTGGCAAGGTGGGACAGCCAGGCTGGATCCTCCTCAAGGTGGACTTTGTGCCTCTGATCCCATGATAGGGACCAGCTGTTCTGATCACAGCCCTTTGAGCCCAGCAGTTCAAGGGGTTTTTGGTGCACCTCACCATCTGTTCAAGTAGCTGATTCTTCAGCAATTTGTATTTGAGCATGTTAGGGGAGACAGTGCTGAAATTCTTTCTAAAGTATAAATCATGTTCACATCTCTCTCCTCCTCCACTGAGCTAGTAACCTCAATGTAAAAAGCTGATCAGAGAAACTGTTTCCAGGATTTACTTTATCATGTACACAGGGACTGTTGTGAGCCTGGCTAGCTTGTAATTCCCTAGATCTTCCTTCTTGAAGATAGGAGTGACATTTGCTTTCTTCCAGTCCTCAGGACCCTCCCCTGGTCACTATAACCTTCCAAAGATTACCACGAGTGGCCTCATAATCATACTGTGAGCTTGTAGGTGCTCCCTGTCAGAGCCCATGGGCTTGTGCTTGCCCAGGCTGTTTAAACATTCCCTAACCTACTCCTCCTCCATGAAGGGTAAATCTCTGTTACCCCATCCCCTGCCCCCATGCAGCACCACATCTCACCCCAGCTTGCTGCTGCTGCAGCTACACTTGCACAAACTTGCAGTTTCTTCACATCCCCAGCCAGGTTCATCTCTAGGGAGGCTTTTGGCTTTCCAAACCCCTGTGTCTTGGGCAGTGACTGTTCAACTTTCTTTTTTGTCACCTTACTGCTCTGGAATGCAGGGGCTCTTCAAGCAGTGGAGCCAACACCTGGCTTACTTCAAGTATTTCACTCTGAATTTATGCTGATCTTGAGGCTCTGACAGAACTTTGCCTGCCCAGGACTACTTTTAATGTAATTGAAGGTTTCTATCTTCATTTTATCCATGATGTCATTTTCAGCATCTCTCTCCAGCAAGGTGCTGTAAAGCTTGTCAGAATGTATTTAAAATTTGAAGGTGGTTTTTTTTTTCTTCAATTTTGCAGGGACTTTACTGCCATTAATAGATCCATTTACAAGCTAATACCTTTCTGGTATTATTATACACACTTTGCAGATTAATACCCTTACCTCAGTATAATATTGCTAGATTACCATGAAGACACAAATAACTACATTTGATCTGATAATTCCCTGAAAAAAATGCAGAGCAATTATGGATAAACTAAACCAAAAACACATGAGAAGACTCACCAAATCACTAGGAAATTTGGAGTTCAAGTCTAAATATTAATTCAAATTGTATAGTTCACTTACATTATTCAGTTATATTGCATGACATTTTTAACTGAGCAAGGAAAAGCCTTATTGCAAGTTGGTGCATTTACAACTTCCAGCAATGAGGTTGGTTTGTTTAAGTCAACTTGTGACAGGCTAGTGAACCCCATAAATAAGTAACAGGTATGGGAGACAGCTGTGCTAAACTGTGTGATATACAGGGTACTCTGCCAGTTGCTGTGCTGGCAGTTCTCAGATGTGTTCAAAAGCTCTAACTTGTTGTTTTCAAGTGTCACTGAATGAATTCAGATGTAGAATTTTAAAGGGATAATATATAAGCAGAAGACAAACTGCTGGTCAGTAATCAAAGAATATTGAATTCACATAAGGAATTAAATGTGAAGACAGCTGGGGTGTGGGCTACTTGTTTAAAAACAGCCCAAAGGGCAGGATACATTTGTTTAAAATGGTTCCAGAGACTTCTGTTTGGACTACTGAATCTCATCCCAGTGATGGTTTTGATGCCCTCTTTGGGGTCTAGCTGTCAGTCTCAATGGCAAGGGGCTCTTGCAAGTTTTATTTCAGATAAAACACACAAAAAAACCTTTCAGACACTGTAGAGCACCCCAGTCAGCTTTGAGTATCCATATATAGGTGACAGAGACCAAACTGTCTGTCATTACATGGCCCTCAGTCATACACCTTATTTCAGGTTTTATCCTGTGGACAAAGAGGATAGAAAACAAAAATTGTGTAAGCATAAAAAATATCAATTGTGTAAGGCACAGTAACTGTTCCATGCAATGCATGAATACAAACCTTAATTTTATGAAGAACTCAGTGAATAAATTCATTAAAGAGATACAGGGAAGTAATGGTCTCAAAGCAGAGGACTCTGCAGCCACTGCTTCAATTCTTGGCTAGGTTTCTGCTTCACCTGACAAGAGGCTCTTTTCTACTCACGAAAAAGAGAGAACCTGGTGTTTACCAACCTCAGTGGGGCAACATGAGGAGAAACATGATGTGGTTTGTGAGGTTCCAAGGAATACTGTCTGCTAAGGGAGGAGGAAATGTGAAACTATTTGTTTTACAAGAAACTTTAATCTTTATTTTATGAGGAAAAAGACTCAGTGGATTCCCTGGGGCGAGGAAATGGGGGCTAGAGGGAGAAGAACAAGGACAAGTTCTTCTACTTTATACATCCATAGATAGGAATTTTAGGAAGAAAAAATTAAGAGTGGAGGTAAGGTTCATGCGCCATGGTTAAATAAAAGAGAATCGCGGTCTTTAGTAAATTGGGAACATTGAAAATGAGGGCTCACTTAAGACACTGAAAGCTTACTTAATAACAGGGCTCAGAAAGTGTTCAGTCCAAATCTGTTATGTTCATTAACCTCCAGGAAACTAATGGCACACTTGAAACTACTTCATCAACACCCTTCCAAATAGTCCAGTTCTTAAGGGAGGAGAAAATGCCCCTATGCCCATTCCCCTCATCCTGCCCTGGCCACGGCACCAGGTGCTGTTTGCCAGCACTTCCCTGGCTCCTGGCAAGATGAGAGTTCTCCCTCGCAACTCACAGCATCAGTGAGCTGCCAGCATCAATATCTGTGTGATGCTTCCTCTAAAGATGATACTTATTGGCTAATGTGAGCTCTCATCTGGTTTTCTCTGTGGATGCTAATTTGAATGCAATTTTTGAATTCTGTTGTAGATTATATCTTGTATATTATATCCTGTAACATGTATTGAGGCCTCTCTCTAAAGAGGCCTCTTGACTTTCACTAGAGAACTGCAGTAACAGCACAAATGACTTAGAAGGAGCATGGATATAAACTTAGAGAGATAATATCAACATTAATTATCCAGTACATCTATTCAAGCTTACACCTCATGAGTGCATTGCTTATATTTGCCTCAGTTCACTGTAAATCTCCCTTTCATTACTGTTCACAGCCCACAAATGTGACTATTTTTATATATTCTAGAGGCATACATATTTACACTTTGAAAAAAACCCTAAACACACCAAATGTCTGATGAATAGCTCTCTTTTATCCTTAACATATTCAAAGGCCAATATTTTAGTGCTGTAATGAAATAAAACCTTTTCTTGAACAGAAGTATGCTAGCACACTTTGATCATCACTTGTGTCTATTTTCAGCATATATTTGTTGACTGCTCTAGAGTGCATTAAAATAAACTAATCCCTTAGAAATTGTTTTTGGTGTTCCAATTATGATAATTAAAAAGATAGTATTCATGCTGCTTAGATGATATGAAGTGTACTTAGATACCTTTTGAGACTCTAAAGGCAATGACACATACCTGTTGTCCTTGTTAAGTACCTATAATTAAAGGGGAAATTAACGAGCATGTGCAAAAATGAAAAATTATCAAAAATTGAAAAATTATCCAAACTAGGATTTAAAAAATCATTAACAACCATTATAAACATGCATAGTGGTTCATCTAAGACACTTTGAGTCATGGAAAAACAGGAAATAAATAAATAGAACTCACATACTGAGAACATCAGGAGTAAACTTGTATAATATTAAGATAAATTGTACGTAACATATTTTTTAACTGTGCTCTTTGCAGCACGTCTCACCTTGATGCAGCTACTTATTTCTCCTTTGGAGATATTAACAGAATCATTGGTCATTCAGACTATCAATAATTTAGTAGTGAAAATGAATCAAAGCAACACTAAACACAAAAGTGTTTTCACTAAAAGACAGCAAAATTTGCTACATCTACTGCATATGCAAGATTTGCTATATTCTCCCAAATCTCCAAATCTAATAATCTTTTTAATCACATAGTTTCTATTCTCTAATTATTTTCTCTTTTAGTGAAACAAGACCTTTTCTTCCAAGTAACTGAGAAGTCAAGTTAAAAGCGCTAACAGCCTGCCTGTATATGAAGATTACCTGGACTTGCATGGATATTCCAATGTTTATGTCAGTGATACAGGTTACAGAGAGAGAAGGGTTTGTGATCCATCAGGAGTGTCAGAGACCTCCCTGTGCTCTGAACACAGAAAGCAAAAGCAGCTGCCTAAAGCTCAGCAGTGATCAGGACATCCACATTCCCCTTTCCTTGTGCAGGCACCTGACAACCGCTCCTTTTCAGAATCCATCAGGGTCAAGGCACTGATGTTTCTTTTTCTCTAAACTTTTTCAAGAAGCCTCCACTGACTAATCAAGTTTGAAGTAGTTTTGTTGATGTAATCACAGTACATTTCCATTTCCAAACTAATGGTCCTAATTTTTAGAAACAAATTTTGGAATCTGGGATATTCCAGTACATGTAGAAACTACTTTCCACAATCAAATTCTATTACACATTTTAAAGTTCTTATTTCTCAAATTCTTCTTAGTAAACTCACTTATAAAGAGCAAAAATAGGTGGACCTTGAAGACACTAAAGTCCAGTTTGCTCACTGAAGAGCAGGGGCACTTAAGCAGATGAAGAGGATATCTGGTCCATTCACTCATTTACAGGAGTGATCAGTTGTAGATGTGAAGGGAAGAGTGTCAGGCAACTACCTGTGAGGTAATTCTTCTTCTAGCACATATTCCTGCCTTCCAGCAGCCAGCAGCAGAGGGAACTGCCCTCCTGGACTGGGTTTATATCCCTCTGTTCTTTTGTACAGAACAGAACACTTCCTTCCCAGTTCACCTGCTAATGTAGTGAGTAGCACAGATCCTCATAGCACACCCCTCCAACTATTTGCCAACAAGTGATTGGTTCCTACCTCCTTTTCTTAAATCTAATCAGTCAGTAATTTATGAAAGGACCTTCTTTCTTGTCCTGTGAGAACTTTCAGTTGTTAGTATTAGGAAAGAACCTCATCAAAAGTGTTCTATAGAAAAAAAGCATATGATCATATCAAGCATACTTGCTTTCTGAATTTTAAAAAAACCTCTAGTAGATTAGGAAAGCATGATTTTTTTCTTAGAGAAAAAGCAAAAAACATCTCACAATCTCATGTTCACTCATCACCATTATATCATATGCTTAATCATTCTCTCCATTCAATCATGTTGTGGTCACAACCAGATTCCTTCATATAAAGGCTAAAATTACTTGTTATGCAGATCCCTCTGAACTGTCTTTGGAAAAATAGGATTTGATACTTGCCACACTTATTCTTCCTGTGATGTGGCCACTATAAGTCACGGGCTATACATCAAAGCTGGTTGTTTGGAAATTTTTTGTCTAAGTTCCTTTGAAATACCTGGAAGAATATTATCTGGTCCTTATATTTGTCCCAGTTCATTGTATGAATTTCTTCTAAAGTCCCTCCTATTGACACTAAATTTTAAACAATTTCTGGGACTAAGCTCTCACAAGAAAAAGCTCCAGAATTAGAACTTCCCAAACTCTTTCAAGCACATCATTTTTAGGGCATGATTACATTGGTACCTCTCTTGGTACCTCTCTCTCAGGTACCAGAGGGTTTTGTTCAGAAAGAGCCAGCTAAACCCTTTTCCTCTTTGAAACAGTCCTAAAAGTACTAAGAGTGAGTGGCACTGTCCAAACTTCCAGGTCACTTGCCAGCAGAAGGAGAAGGTCAGCAGTTATGAGATAAAATACAATTACCTCTACACCCATGACTGATGGGTTACCTTTGACAACTCTCTGCCTCCTGACTTTTTTAGACACAGCGAGTGTGAAATTTTCAGTGGCTCCAGCCTCTCATCACAGTGTTCTCTAATGTGCCATGGCAGAGAGGCTGGGACAGCTGAGCACTGCTCAAATTTGAAAGAACCCAATATTAAAGAAGGTATAATAGCAATTGCTCTCATTTTACTCTGAGCAGGCTTCCTCTCCACTCACACAAAACCTTTCTAGCAGCAGTGGTGGCTGGAAAAAGAGCAGCTGTAATGCTTCAGGGGTGCCAGGTGCTGTAATGCCTCAGACCACCTCAGCCAAGTGCTCCCTCAGATGATCAACAAAATGTGACTGCCTAATGATGGCAGCCCTCTAATTAAGGCAGAGCTATCTAAATCTAGCACTAATTTTATTTAAAAGAACTGCCTAATTATTATACATGCTTTACAAATGAGATCACTTAGACATAAAAAAATTTAAGTGAGTGGTTTGAAGGTAAAAATGCTTACAGAATTTTGTAGAAGCAAATATCAGTGGACTCAAACTGCCAGTCCTCTGCTATACCTTCTTCAGAGTGATACATTAACTTTTTGCCTTTCTCTCTGTGACCAAAAGACATTCAGGAGAAAAAGGGGGAATCACTCAGCAATTTATGAGGTCCTATCTCTGGGGACTGAGACCACAGAAGTGGTGGCAGTCACTTTCCAGACTCTAATGTCATAGAAAAAGAGGGCCAACTCAACATGCAAAGCTAATAAGAGCGAAGAGAATTGCCAGGGTAAAGGTAACACAGTTGCACACAAAGACTGGTATAGAATTTTAAACCCTGTCAGAAAATTTCAATTCAAAGCCCCATTAAAGCAAACAGGAATGAAACATCCGAACTCATAATACATCTCTGAAAAACTCAGCTCTTTTACCTTATTTGTTTCCACACTAGAATATAGGCTATCTAAAAACAACCATTAACAAAAATTAGACTCAGACAGGTAGTACTGCACATACAGGTAAGAATTTTCACTAGATATCACTCCTTGTCTTTGAAGGTATTGAACAAATCCACTGGACCACCTTCTTATGTTTCCTGGTCTATATCACAGTTTTCTCTAGCCACATTTATTGTTACATATCTGTCCATACTAGAGGACAGAACTGTGTATTTATGGAGATGTGTGTACACATGTTTTTGCTACAGAAAACAGAAGATAGAAACATTAGGCTTTAATAAAAGTGATTTAAGCTATCACTCACAATGGACAGACTGCACACACACACACACACACACACACACACACACACACACAGAGTCATTGCACCTCATCTGGTACAGAGTAACTCATAGAGGAACAGCCTGTGGGATCACTGGGTTTTCCAGAACAATCCTCTCACTTAAGTCTCACATTACCAGGTCAGAACTTTTAATTTTCACTCACAGAAACACAACAGGCACAGCTGTTATCTGAAGCTTGATACATACATTCCCAAACAGGCACTTTATAAGCAGGTTCAGAAGGAAGATACTCACTGATCTGGTTAGTAGTTGCACTATAAAAGGCATTTACAGTAGTTGGGCTTGTAAACCACCTGTAGTAAGAACAAAAGAAATGGTCTGTCAGTGCACTGACATTCACCTTGATGAATCAAAGGAGCAAAGGTAAAAATTGAACTCAGTAGAAGGAAGTAAAACCATTAAAGACTTAAGACACATTAAAGTTTAAGTACTTCTCCATTTCAGTACATGCTACCTACACTTTCTAGAACACTGAAATCTATTGTTTAATGACTTTAACTGCGTGCAGTCAATAAATGCCCAACAGGAGTGATTCTTAGTGTTCCTATTATGTGATCTGTTTAGTTTTTAAGTGACCAGCCATGGTCATTTGTGAGGCCAGCCATGCTGATGAAAGAAAATTCACCCAGAAGAGGCTGCAACACTGACAGCAGCTGTGAAAACTCTCTTGGATGTCTTTCAAACACATGTGGAAGAACTCCATGTTGAAATTAGAGGAGAGCATTTTGAAACTAGTAAAGTGGCTTTAGAGGCTTTGCTGAACAACTACTTGAAAAATTAGGATTATGCCAGCAACATAAACACACAATTTCTGGGAATGTAAATCCAAAATAGACAGCTTGATGTTCTGTACCCTATGCAGTGAACATGACCATCCTAAACAATCAGACCTCTTGCCAGGCATTTTTTCTCATAGTTTGATTTGTCATATATACTGGAAGAAACCCTAGATGTGAATAGGAGTTGGACTTTGATGATCCCTGTGAGTCCCTTCCCACTCAGGATATTCTATGATTCTATGAATAGCAAATGAATCTCCTTAGCCTAAGCTCATCTATACTGACAGTGGCTTCAACCATATGAATGGAAAATCTTGACTGACTTCAGCAAGATCCAAATCCCCTCAGATGAAACCCTGAATTCAGTGAGCCCAAGATTTCACTTTATGATTCTATAAGGGAGAAATGAGGCTAAAGAAATAAAGATTATGATAATAATTAGTGGTTAGTTAATAATAACTTAGAAGCAACTCTAGTAACTGTTCAAACATCCTGATGTCATTTGCAAAATATTACTCAAAATTTTTATAAAGCCACGTGAATGCAATGTAATTGCTTTGGAAAATTTCTTTTAAAGAGATGAGAAAGGAGCTGCAAAACAATGAGTAAGACAAAGGAAGATCTATCAGAATATGGAAAATGTGTGATATCAGTGACAATGTATACACAATCCATGCTTTAAATTAGCCCCATTAATAAAATAATCATCTGCAGATCCTGACTTTTTCTGACAATTAATGTCCTCACTTAAGCCATGTAACAAAGGTGAGAGTTCAAAAATGGCAGCATTTTATCTTTTATCAATAAATTTACCTGCTTGTTTTATTCTCAAAGCTGAGAAGCTTATTTTGCAATGCATCAACTAGAAAAACTAATCAATGAAGGCTAAAAGAGTGATGTCGTACATATTTTAACCATCCAGCACATTACAGGCTCTAATTGTCAGAGATAACTCTCCCTGTTTTGTTTATTAGGAGACTGTGAAGGGGAGGAGCAGGGGGAGGTTGTTTTCTGGTCTGTTTTCTGCTTTCTTCATAATAAGGACATTAAATGTTAGAGGTAATGTAGTGAGATAATGGATAATTGAAGAAAGAATGTATATGGTGAGGGGATAAAGAAAAAAAATTAGGGGCTTAATGAACTACATTTGAATTTCATGTTTGTTCACAGCAGCAACTAGCTGAACTACTTTGAAGGATGCAAGGCTGCCATTTATGCCTTGGGACCTGCACTCCAGGCTCAGCTATAAATCTGGGGGACTGTCCCTTTCTTGACAAGGAGAAAACCCATCTGAAAAGGGCCCATCTGAAACAGTCAAAACTTCAATTTATATTTTACTGTAAGTTTGAGCAAAGACACAGTGTTGTGACTTCCACCTCACCATCTTGGCTTGTTCTCCTTACATCAGCCTTTCTGTTTTCAAAAAACTGGTTTTAAGCATGAGAAAGGCTTTTGGGACAGAAAATGGTCCCTTTTTGCAAATTCCTCTTAGCCTTTTATTTCCAGTCAGAGGATCAAGGGCCTGAGACATATAACAGATAATCAAACCAGATTAATGTGCTGTGGTTCTTCTCTCCATCCTCTGGGGGGGCTTACCACAGCTAGCTGCAGAGAGGAACCACCACAAGCAAAGAGCTCTTCACTGACTAGAGACAGCTCTCTAACAGCACATGCTTGCATCTGTTTTCCCTGGGTGAGGAGCTGGTGATGCAGGGATTTGTCCCCACAGGAACACCTCACTCTGCCCAAGAGCAGCAGTGAATGCTGGTGACATTTGGCCCACATGAGGGAGGACATCACACCATCCTCTGGCCATACTTTCATACCTATGAACTCACAGACTTGTAGCTTGCAGGTGAAGGCACATCACAGCATCCCTGTCCTGAGACTGCTGCTTTTCTCATGATCTACCACCACAACAGCAGAGCCCATCCTGTTTGCTGAGCTCAGCATGAGCCAAAGGCTGACAGCAGCCTTGATTTCCCCACTGTAGAACTGAACTCAGTTCTTTCCAAGGTGCTCCTTCATAACAACTCCTCCAGAATGACCCTGTATGGAGTTCATTATGCTTTTAAACAGTAAGGAAGGGGACACTTAGCAGCCACACTGCGGAGTCAGGAAGAATTGAGAGTTCTCTAGTAACAAGCTGAGTATTTAATATTTGACATTTGGCAAGAAGCATATTTCTATTCCAGCATTTTGTTGCACGATCCTGAGCCCTCTCAAAAAGATTTAGGAAGTATTTTCCACAAAGAGTAGAAATAACCGAGACTGCTTCCATCCGGACTAGCAGAACAACTACACTTCTCATTTGCCACGCTCTTTCAATGAGCTCCTTGAAATGCCTGAACCTTCAGGGACAGTCCTTAACTAATAACACACCAAATTACAACATGAAGGTGTGTAATAAATAGCTGTTGCTGTTAAAATCTGAGGTGAAGCAAATTTAGAAATAACTCTCGCATTCCTGTTTGAAGTCAGATTCCCTGAGCATTTGTTCTAGATCTGGTTACAAGTGCTGTGCACATTATCTACTAACAGAAGGATAGGGAAAAAAAAAAAGAAAGGCATTACACATTCCAAGCTCTTATTAATTACAAAGAAAATAAATAAAAAAAATTCTAGAATTGTTTACACTGTTTTTATTTGCTATTAGTTTGTGAAAAAGGGACAGCTTTGAATGATATCCTGTAGCATTACCTATCTACTACTGCAGCAGTCAAAACTTAATTCTGCAGAGTTGAGACTTGTCAGGTTGAGATTTCACTTGCAGAAATAAAATGTGAAACATACACTGAGATAGCAAGTGGGGCAGAAACTCTCTTAGTCTGTGCTCTTGAGGCTGCAATTTCCTCTGTGATATTTTCTTTCTGTGTTAAGAGTATAGTGTGCTACATTGCCATTCATGAACAGGAGTGGCTGTGAATATTTACAACACAGGAAAAAGCTAATTAGTTTATTTAATTCTCTGTAAGGCACAAACTGAATTTGCAGATTGATCCTCGGTTTTTTGAATTGGAAGAAATAATTCGTTTTGCTGTTCAACATTCAAAGTAAGAAATAAAAAATAAATAATCATATAAACAAAGAAAATAAACTTGTGAATGTACAAAGAAGTAAGCTGGTTAGAAGTGAAAAGCTGTACCAAGTTTCTGGAAGATGGAAAATGTCTGCCAAAGAAAATACTATAAAGAAAAACTTCTAAATGGGAGGCAACCTTCAAGGTGACTTTCAAAATTGTATTTCCACTTCTCATTGTTAATCTCTTTTCTATTTTTTCCCATGTAGAAACAGATTATTATCCCAGGCCAGGCTGCCATCTGTCTCCCTTAGGAATGGGCAAGCAACTAGGCTGGGCCCAGCCTTCAGTGCCACATCACTGCTTAAAATGAGGTTCAAAGACCAGGAAAAGGCTCCAGGAGGCTCCTTTCCAGCCTCTCCTCTCCAGGGCAGGTCTCAGCCACACAAATTCCAGCAGCATCTCTCCAACAGACAGCAGCCTGCCCAGTGTTTTTGATGGCTGCTTTTCCCTTTTTACAGAAGGAGCTTTTACACCATCCTTAGAAGTATCCAAAGTATCCAACCCAGAACCTCTCAGAGCTGCCCTCTCTTGTGGCAAACCAAAGAGCCAGGGCTTACACACAATAGTGTGTGGTGAAGAAAAACAGGGACAGGTCCTGGATGAGACCCCAGAATCCTCTCATAGCATACTTCCTTTGTATCCTCTTATCAGGATATCAGACATCTACATCCCCAGCTCTGAAAGTCTAGTGAAAAATGGAGAAAGGTTTGGCCAGGTGTAAAAATCTTAGATTATATGCTGACTTCAAAGGAGAAAGATGAATAATGATGAAGTGGTGTGGCCAAGAAGTCCTCTGATGCTTTGTTATTTGCAAGTATGATATCAGTGTTAAGAAGGACAGGTTCCATCTCTGATTAAAAGGTGCAGGCATGTGTTTGTACACACACACACACACACATATTTGTGTGTATGAATGTGCATGGCTCCATGGATGGATAGGCAAATGCTACTAAAACCTTGACTCTCCTTAATTTTTCACATCACCATCACTTCACCCTGTACCACCTCTCACTTTCCTCTGCTCCAGTTGTATCTCACCTGGCTCATGATTGTCTTCACACCTGGAGCCAATCCTCCCCACTGCCCCTTCCAGACCCTCCACTGAGCCTTCTCAACCTAACCTGTGCTGGTTTGTGCACCATATTCCTCAGCTCCTGCACAAATCCCTTTCATTTTTCTCTCTGCTGATACCTGAGCACTTTTTTCTTGTTTGACAGAGCCAGCTGTGAAGGTGACAGCCACCTCCCCAGGCAGCTGTGAGCATGGCAGCTGGCATCCAAGGCTGTGTTGAGCACAAGTGACACCTCCCAGAGCTGTGGTGGCCCCAGGGGAGCCTGGCCCCAGCACTGGCAGAACAGGCAGCTCCAGCACCTTGTCTCAGCTTTCTGGTACCAGCAGGGCTGGCTATGGCCCACCACCCACACCCTGAGCAATGCCTCATCTCAGTGTCTCCATGCTCTCTTCTCCTGTCAGGCAGGTAAATCCCAGGGACAAAGGGAACAGAAGAGAGAATAAATATTTTTTATAATTACTCCTGCTTTGGGTTTTTTTCCCTTTTTTTTAAGATCAAAAACTGTTAAATTTCCCAAAAAAAAATCTTTTCCACTTTGTTAGCCACATTCCCCCTTGTTTTATCCAACTGCTTTGTCTTGTATTTCCCATCTCCTCTGTCCATCCCCTGATGGTCTTTTCCTGGTGCTTTGATTGAACTATCATTTTAATTTCCCATTTAGCTGAGGAAAATGATTCCAGTTTGAAATAATTTTATTGAGAAACATGGACTGTCTGCTCAAAGAATATAGTATATTACCTTTTGTGTGTAATATTACTTCAGCAACTTTTATGTTATTTCCTTAAAAACTCATTTTCCTATTTATCTTTTTTGGTCCACAACTTTGATGATATTATAATATCTATCTCAAAATATAAATGTTATGCTAAAAGCTACTAAACTAGGGAAAAGAAGAAATTAAGCAAATAGAAACAAAGACCCAAGGGTAATTAGCTATTAACATAGCACCAAGCTTCATCAAAATTCTGTGGAGTTGTATGAAATGTAAAAGTTTAAAAACAAAAACAGAAAAATGAGAGAAAAAAAAAAGAGAGGTAAAAGCATCAGAAAGAGGTGTAGTATGATAATTTAAAAGTGGGAAGTGGCTAAAACGTGGCTGATATTTTTGAGGCCAGGTTTGACATGTCTCAGACTGGTAAGTGGGAGTTATTGGTTTATTTTAATAAATTTTAAAAAAAATTAGTGGAGGCAGCAATGACTCTTTGTGCCTGGTGTCCTTCAGCAGGCAGAGTGACACCACTTTCAGAGCCCTTTTCTATCACTGAACAGTTGCAGAGACAGAATAATATCCCAGCAGGAACCCTAATTATCCCTCCCTGCAGGGCTCAGGTGGAGATTACCTCCAGCCCTGCAGAAGGCAGAGCAAATAGCTCTGCTAACAAAGGGAAGGGACCAGAAATCAAACTGGCATCAAACAGGCCTGAATGTGCTCTGAGGGTTGACAAGAAAAGAGCTACAAAGGTGATGAGGGGCTGGCTATTACGTAGTCCTGGAAATAAAGTGGTAAAACAGGCATGAGAAGGTGTTCAATCTTGTAGTGGGCAATTGGATTACACTTCCATTTTTTGGAATTTTTGGATTACACCTCCATTTTTTAAGCCTACCCACGTGACAGCTCTCAGACTACAGTCCTTGAGTCAGGGGCTGCCTACCACTTGATTTTCTGGGGAGCTTTCCCATCGTGCCAGGAGTCTACAGGTTCTGCATCAGTGCTGGCTGCCCCAAGGCTGAGCACTGCTGTAGAGGGGCCAGTGTTGTTTCACTGCTCTCTTAAAACTGCTACCCCAAAGAGAATACACCATCATGGTCCAGTCCAAGAAAATCCCTAAAATCATACCCTGGGGCTGACCAGTGAAACATCAGAGAAAGCTGTGATGAGAAGGTAAAATTCACAATTAAATCTAAGCTATAAATAATGCCTTGAACACACAGGGCCAAATTAAAACACTCTAACCATGAACAACCTTTGTTTGTCCCCCTGCCTTACAGAGAGCACAAAGCCACCCCTAGAGCAAGGTATGGTTCAGTTAGAGCAGGGTTCTGGAGTCCTAAGTAAATAAAACCACTGGAGCTAAGCACTGGCACTGATTTAAAAGTCTGTGTGTAGAAGGAGTCATTTTTAAGTAGCATGATTAGACTAATTAAGTTCTGCTTAGGTTTTAATTTGCATTTTAAGGATTTGATTACCCACCAGTAAAAAAAGAGAATGATTCTCTCATGTATTTTATGGCAGTTCGTGACACAATCTGCACTCTCATGTTTACAAATAAATAAAAATAATGTACGAAGATCAAATTATGTTTCATTCTGTATCATTGCTATCAACAGCAGGTAACTAACAATACTGATTTGTATTACTAATAATAACATTATCTCTTACTATGATTTCATTCCTACAAAATTTATTTCATAAATCCCTGCTGTACCATTTCAAATTCTAACTGTGACCAAGAGACATAATCCATTTTTAATTGCGATTCAATTACCCCTTTTTTCATTAAATTAAGTTTAAGCTTCAAGCATGTGACTACTCTGCATATGAACAGAGATACCTTACCAAAAAAATCCACAGGAGTTTCTCAATAATAGGAGTTTCCCCATAGGCTTTTTGTGGTATAACATATTGCTGTTAACATAACTCTATTAAAATTTAATATATAACAGTATTTAATATATAAATGAAATAATATAAGCTAAAGTATTTTAAAAAGATTATGTAAATTTGCCTTTTGTCTACTCACTCTGTTTTTGGAACTTCTTTTCTAAGCCAGTAGAAATCAGATTGGGCTGCATATTTGCGAGTTTGCAATACATTGCCAAAAAAATCACTTTCTGTAAACTTCAGCTGTATCGAGAAAGCACAGACATTTTTAAAGCATGTCCAAAGAAACAAAAGCTGACATAAAACAAGCAGAACTTTTATTTTATATGAGATAATTACCTAATTTTTTAGCGATTATCAAAGCAAGTAAAATTTTCACACTTGGTAGGAAGAATAAATATTTTATGAGCCTAGTTAAAAGAGCAGTGGCTGAACAGATCTGCACAAGGGTCTGGAACACTGGGAAAACTCTCCACTGTGCAGAGTGCTGCTGAAGGAGCCATAAGCACCCAGCAGTGGATGGCAGATTGCACATTTCTGTGGCTATTATTAAGAGAGCCTCTTTTCCAGTAGGAATCAGGCTTATTTTTATTTTTAAAAGTGCATTTTAAAACCACTTCCAACAATGTAATGAAGTCACCTTTTTCAGTTTGCTTTACATTTTATAAAAAATACTTCATATTCTGTGCCTTCTGAGAGTTCTGCCACATTAAATATTTACAGCCATAGGGCTCCATGCATCCACAAGTTTCCAAATCTAATAGTGTTCACACACACAAAACTAAACAGGCAGAGAAAAGGGATGTCAATAAGTTATAAATCCCTGACATCAGTTTAAAACAATTCTAGTATTTGCGAGGAGGTTGCTCTTCTGATGTAAACTATGGTTTTGCCAGTATGAGTAACAAGTATTTTTCACCAGACATTGCCACTTGTCTGAACAAATAATGCCATGCACTGAGTGATAGAGCTGGTCACATGCTCTGTTTCATTACACTGTTTTTACTGCACCATCTCACCCTACAGTCTCCCTGCACAAGGACTAGGCTGGTGTAGTTGGTTCTCTCAATAAATGATGCCTCTATTTAGTGTTTGTTCGTGTGCTCTGGCAAAGATGATGATCGCTCTTGTATTTTACTGGCTCAGGATTGAACTTGTGTTTCTAGTTTGCCTGTGACTTTCAGTGATACAATTCATCAAATGCATGCCACAGTTGGAAAATAGTAAAATATATTATTATTATTAGCGTTATTATTATTACTTGCCTATTATAATAATTTGCCTTCCTGCCTGATTTAGGCTGAACAGGTACTGGGGCAGGAAGGAGTCTCCCCATGGTAACTTTGTCCAGCAGGCAGCACAATAGGCCTATACATTGGTTAGGACCTCTTGGCATGATTATAAGCATCAATTGTAAATTAAATTCATAGCTTGGAGATATGAGGAGAACTTATATTCCCCAATAGGGCATCCTAAATTGTGATATTCTGAGGTAAAATGCATTAGGCTTTTTGAAAATCCTCATTTTGAGAAAAAATGCTTTTGGTTTGTTCCATTTTTATAACTAAATGCAAAATTATTACATTGTGTGGTTAACCTTTAAAATGCTTAATAGCAGTAAGGTTCTTTGCACCCAGGCAGATTTTGCTCCCAGCAGGCCTCATGACCCCACTTAAATACAACAGCATTGACTGTGTAGACAAAATTTAGAGCTAGCACACTTCAAAAATAAAATAAAAGTAACCAGGCAAGCACAAGTCCAGATGCATGCCAAACAAAAGACTAGCTTTGACTTTAGACAGCAGCAAAACAGAGCAAAGAATGGCTGCAATAAATTAATAAAGCTGCAAGCCTGACACTTACTGTTTTGATGTCTTCATTAATATATGTGTCATTCATTATAAACTGAGGGTAACCAACTTTCGCCATAACTGCTTTTGCCTTTGAAAAAGAAAAAGAGAAAAAAAAGTTTTGACAGATAAAACCACTTCTCAGCATACAGTTTTTTCTCTTTCTTGCTCAGTTTTCACTTTGTATTATTATGCTTCTCTGGAGCCATCCCAATGTTACTTCAACACAACCTGCCTACGAGGTAAACTTGGTGCCACAAATGAGCTCAGCATCCCAACATAGAGGGTCCAGACTCTGTTGTGAGATTATCACAGTGGGTCTATCACTGCCTGCAGAGCTTTTGCGTACTTACAGCAATGTGTCTGAGTGCAAAATCTTAACAGCTGATTTTCCCTACAGGGTTTTGTGTTAATCAGATGGTCAAATGCCTGTTTGTACAACGTTTTCCAAAGGACAACAGGAAACAGCCTGTTTTGCTATGGCACAGTAGCTGGTACACATCCAACTGCTAAAATAGATTTGATGCACAGATGTGATTCAACCTTGGTCCCAGCAAGTGCAGACTGGTGTTTCCACTGAGGGCCACTTCTATTTGCACCTGAGGATGGGTCCTTTTCTGAAGGACACTGTACGTTCCAAGACCCACAGGACTGATCTGTGTTTAGTTCTCCAGTTTCCCTCCTTTACTTCGCAGTCTTTGCCCTTTCCCTAATGCCAGCAGAGGTGTTAAAATACGACACTTCACTTTTCATTAATCCTCTTTCAGTCGTGACTTGGTCCCAGCGTTTATGCACAACCTGTGTAAACAGCCCAGTGTGAAGTAGCTGTGGATGAGTATTCCCACTTTGTAAATCATGGTGAGAGTTTATAAACAGCCTTGGCAATGTCCTCACAAAAACACCAGCAGGCCACTCAGACACCCAGAATCTCTGTGGAAACAGGTTTCCAGAAGAAACCCAGAAGTATACAGAAAGATAAGATGACCTACCAAGAAGTGAAATGTGACAAGTCCATAGGATAAATTACAATTACATAGGTTAATTATAATTACATAGGTTAGCACAAAACTTTCATTCTTTTATGTTTTCAGGATGCTGAATAGAATTTCTCCATAAGTCTTTGGAATTCTCTCTACCCCTCAAAAAATGCTCCTCCATGGTCATCAAACTCTGATGTCAAAACTCAAATGAATATAGCAATATATGAAAAGCGTTAAATAATTGGCCTTTAAACCAAGTACAACCATACCAACCCTGCATTCTGCTCTCTGTGAGCAGAGCCTGGACCTCTCTAGGGTCCAACAAATTTTATTTCCTTTTTGCTGCAGGGACTGACTGCTCAAGGGAAGATTCCCCTTCCTCCACATATACTTTCCCCTTCTCCCACTTCACAGTATCTCAATACAGCAGAGCCTCCTATACAGCAAGACGTAAAACCAGCTGTTCCACAACTTTAAGAAGAAAGGTGATGGAGGATTTAACCAAAGTCATTCTGTCTCCTCTTTTATTTTTCAAGAAAAAAGGCCTCTTTTCTTCTTCAAACATATTCAATTCCTCAATCTCACTTCCAACCCAAAGTCATAATCCTCCATTTGTGACATCACAATTAATTGTGGCTGAGATAATTAAGATGTCACAAACAGAAGATAACAACTTCAGGTAGGAAATTAGCAGCAGGAGCAGACAATCTCTTAAGCAAGAAAGATCCCATTGTCATGCAAATTGCCCTAGTAATAAAAAAAGCAATGGAAGAAAAAAGCTGAATGGAAAATATGAAATGAGCCAAATTAACTCTCAACAGAATGTTTCCTCACTTTGCCAGAAGGTTCAGCAGTCTTTCATGATATTTTAGATGCTGTGGTGGGGAGGGAGGATAAAAAGCCAGGAAGGGAGCACAATTCATCTGCAAGTTTGTATGTAATCAAGAGTGTCTAATTTTTTCCTGGTGGTGTTGTCAGGTCCAACTGAGTGAACTTTGCAAGGAATCAGAAAATTTCCTTTACCATTTCCCATGTTTCAATGCTAGTTAAAACTAGCTTTGGAAAAGGAAAGAGCAAAGCCCATCAGTTTTAATTTCTGCTAAGTCAGCTACTTAAACAAATTGGGTGGATCTCAAATGTTCTGCATGAATTCATCATTTGCTTTGTGACTTTCACATTTGATGTCATGAGATTGAGATTTCTAAGCATAAGAATAAAATAGTCAGACACTACAGACATTTTTTTATAAAGGCTATATAAAACCCTAGTAAATAACAGACTGTGTCTCGAGATTTTTGAAAGTAACCTCAAAAGGTAATGCTGCTTTTAGTACTTCGATGCTTTGTCAATGTCTAAAGCTGTTTGTATTTTGTGAGATATAGATAGATAGATAGATAGATAGATAGATAGATAGATAGATAGATAGATAAGGGGGAAATGTTATATTATTGCATTTGTTACTTAAAAGGCATTACCACAATATATGTGGTTTAGAGATCTAAGCAAATAAGACAGACAAAGCTGATGCTGACAGTGAAGGATGTTTGGCTCCTGGTTAGGGAAACTGTTTCTTATAGCCAAAGCAAAACTCATGAGAGAACATAGGAAGCCTTCTGAAGTCCTTGGGAATCCCTCTGACTGGGATTCCTCCTAGAAGCTTTGCCTCAGATGCAAACCTTTTCAGCTGAGCCGAGCACAGGGCACAATTTATTTACACAACTGACAAGTTATCATATTGAGAAAGTATCATATTGAGAACAGGTTTCTAATTTTGCATGTTGGAACTCTTGTTTCTGTGCCTATTTTTCTGTTCACTTGTGTAATATTTAACAGCAGTTGGGAGACTCCTTATTTATACAGCACAAGGAAGTGCAAAGCTCTTCTGCAGCTTGCTTACTCTTTGATAATGATGTCATCACTTTCCCCTTGATAGGATTAAAAGTATCTATAAGAAACCAGCCTTCCAGGAGGCAAGCACAGGGAGTCAAATGAAATGTGACAAATGTTCAGGAACCAGCCATGTGGCAATTGCACACGAATCCACCATAAATCCACCATGCACAACTTTTTATGGTTTAAAGGCTCATTTAACTCCTTTCTCTAATTTGCATATTAAACAGCCATGTGTACAGGAAAAAAAGAGGCGATGGGTACTTCCCCCAGGCATCATTAAGCGCTCAGCCTGCGATGGGCTGTTGAGTAAATTAGGGAAACTCATTGCTGCAGGGCTCCTCCCTGCCATCACAAGCAGGAGGCTCTCCCAGGGTGCTTCAGGGTAAGTCAGGGCTCTTTTCCATGCCAGCGGCCAGAGAGAGCAGGCTCTGGGGCAGAGGAGCCAGAGTGGGACTGCTCCCACCACTTCTTGTGCACGGACGTTTCCCCACTGACTTCAACACAGCCAGGATTTTACCATCAGTGTCCTTCTGTCACAGGGAGAGTGTTACAAGTCAGTTTACTACACAGACAAAATAATAAATGAGCTTTCACTCTCTGCATAACAACCTGCCAACGTGGGAATGCACACGTGTCTCAGTGCTCCAAAGCAGCCCAGTTCCCAGCCTATTCAAATCCTCACTTGACAACTAAGCATGTGAGCATCCTGAGAGCCTTTTTGCCTCTCAGAGTATGACTTGGATATTTTATACAACACTAAGTACTGACATATTTTACTTACTGTAAAGAGAAAACAAAGCAAAACATACATCTCACGACAAAGTATTATGAGCCTGACAGAGACCTCCTGAATATTAACTTGACTCAAGAACTTTGTGAAGATCATTTTTAAGCTTCTAAATATATAAAAAATTAATACAATTACCATTCACTGAAAAATTAGCATGAAATACATTGTGAAAGCTAAAATCATTCATGGCAAAGTGTTATTAAATGTTCCATTTAATTACAAAGATTAATTCAGCCTTTATATATGTGCCCAGTCTTTTCATTTTTCATTGAGAACAGATGATTCAAGATCCATCTGGTAAAACTGCTGCATAAATATCACTGCATCTATCTAGGGTTTACATATGGAAAACCCAGGAAGATAAAGTGATGGATCTTGGCAAAACACAGGACAGTTCCATCACAGGGCTAAAGCCCAATCCTACAGATGTCAGTAGGAAATCACTGCTGACTTGAATGAGAGATGGATTGAGCTCACCCTAATGATGCACAGTATTTCCTTTGTGGCAATATGAAGTATCAGGGATTTTCACATTGTCAACTGCAATGGAAAATGAAATGGCAACTCAAAAATGAACACTTGGCCTGAAATGACAATTTTTAACAGTACTTGATCTGCAGTGAACTGTCTAAGCCATACTCAAGAATGCAGATTATCATTATTTATTTTAAAACTTGGCTTAACTGTCCTCTTTTTATTGCATAACTGTCCTCATTTTGTTTTGTCACAATAATAGAAGCTGTGTAGACTTTTAAAGAACTGGTGTTTCATTTAATAATAATTCACATACCACCACTTCACACTGCACCATAACCATCCCCTCTGTATTACAATAATTGTTTTGAATGCTCTAAAATAATTGCTAAAATAACAAAGACAGAAAATACAGCTATCATTCCATCTTTGTAATAGCTTGAGGCCAAGGTCAAAGAAAAAGTAAAATAAATAATCAAGTGATTTATGTGAATAATGACACCCATGTACACATAAAATTGCTTTCAGTTAAATACACATTATGGTTTCAAAAGTAGCTGAGTCCATTTAACAACTTTGTGCTGCCAAATGAAAAAAAATGTCCTAGTCCTTGTTCTTCTTCCCTGCTCCTCTCAGCTCTGTCCATAGCTCTTGTCATGCTGCCTGCACCCACAGGCTCCTAAGGCTGCATCAGCTCCTTCACACATCTTTCTGTGGGACCACTTAACACATCAATAACACAGTAGAAATTTGACCAAGCTTTTCCCCAACCAATTTTCTGCCAGATCACTGAGCTGAATCACTCACTCACCACAAGGAGAGACCCAAGAAGTTCTGGAACTTTTACAAGACAGGTGCTGGGGACACATGATGTGACAAAGTGGGGAAGGGTTATGTGGTACAGTAGTTACCTACTCCTCTGAACAGTGCTTTGAAACAAAAGCCTCACTCAGAGAAAACTTACTGACAAGACAATACTATTTAGTACACTTAAAAATACCATACCATACCTTATAATCCTAGGAAACAGAGAGGAAAAGGGACACAGGAATTCCTAAGACAAGTGTCCATTGAAATTATATGTTCAGCCTTAATATCTACTATTGAGCATGACAATATTATTATTACACACCGTAAAGTTTAAAGCATCAAGAAGTTTAGTAGCACTAAACTTTTACATGGACAAAAGAGTCAGACAAAGCAACAATGTACGTCAGTGCCACTCTTTTCTGTTCTAAATCCATTCTGGGTCTCTGGAATACAAAAATTCAGTCACTAGTTCAAGCACTGTGACGAAAGTTTCACTGGAATTAACTTTTAAGTTTAAACTAACCCCACATTAAATTGTTATTTTATTTAGGAATAGTACTGGACTAAGTCAGAGAAAGTGTGAAATTAGCATCTTTATTTCAGTCTTACTTATATAAACATACTAATTGATTGGGTTTTTTTCATAAGCACAACGCCTCAGTTCAATGCATCACTACAATTAATAGACCTAGTCCTTCCACCAGAAACTAATTCTGCTGCCAACTTTGCTTAATTTTTGCTGAGAAAAAAAATTTCCTTGGCCCTTTTATTTTAATTCCATTTTCCATTTGCAATCTCTGTATGACAATTAGGATGAATCCATTATGTTATACACAGAATATTATATGTGAGAGACATATATTCTGTCTTTCACAAACAGAATATCATATCTGCAATACCTTTCTTTGTGGCACACAGAAAATATTTTCAGCTTTGAAGACATAAGTGCACTTATGCTGCAGACCAGCACAACTGAGTTCCTGGCACCAGATGTGCTTAACTGCTAACTATTCCTGTCCAAAGCACCTGGGTGAGTTTTAAGGCTCTTTGGATTCTCAGTGGAGCTGGAATGATGCCCATGGACCAGAAGAAATGATGATGCCCAGATATGCAAAATGACTCAGCTATGACACCACACCAGCAGGGACAGGTCAGCTCCAGCGTGGGGGGCTCTGCCCTGGATTCCTCTCTGCACACCTGTGGATCACCTGGGACATGACTGCACCGGGGTGTGTGGAGAGTGGGGAGCTCCTCCAGCTGCACTGCAAACAAGCCAGAAACTAAAGTGTTGTGGTCTGAAGACACAGACTATCATCAGTGTCGTGCTGATATAGATATAGGTACCTGCCCCACGGTATGTGCTGCTGAGCTGCCTTTGATAAGGACTCATGCCAAGCTAGGCTTGGACCCTTACTTAGCACTGTAAAAAAACATACTCCTCCTGCCTTTATTTTCAGGCAACTTTCCATGTTTTCCAATATAGTTATCTCTGAAAACCAAACACACTCCCCCTACTCAGAATTGTGTTTTGAAATTACCTTAGACATCTTTACTGATACAATTTTGCACCAGGATGCTAAGGATTTGCAATAGAAAAAAAAAAAAAAAAAAAACCCAAAAAAAAAAAAAACCAAAAAAAAACCCCACATCTTTGCTTGGTGTTTGTCACATTGGTGAGCTGCAGAAATTATTATATTCAGTTTTCTACAGAAACTCCTTCCTGGAAGTGAAGGAGCTCCTTCACTGCTCACCCTCAGAACACCTCATGAGTTGACCCATATTCCCATGTTCATGCCACCTCTTGCTAGAAACACACCCACCTTGATCAAAAAATCTTTTCTGCTCTTTTATTTTAGCTCTGGGCAAGCAGCACGCTTAATAAACCCACTAGCAAAATAAAAGTCCCCAGGGACCCAAAAATCCACTATGTGCTGAGATCTCTGGCACTGGACACTAAGAGAGGAGCAGGCTCAGAGATGAGGAAAGGGTGAGGAAGCTCTCCCCCCATCATAACCATATGGGATATGATTCACCACAGTGCTTCTTTTCCAGTTTTATGCAAAACTCTGAATAACCTGTTCCAGAAAGGGACAACTTCTGACCTTAGTCTCTGCTTGCATCAGTTTACATTCATTTAACATTTTCAAGGTTAAGCAAAGGTTGCTGAGCACTTTTTTTTTAATAAAGACTAGCATATGAAAAATTCCCTTTTCATTTCTCATTTCACAAGTGAGCTTCAGTCGCAGTCTTGATGCAACTGAAACCAGACATGGCAGAGACTCCTTTTAACACTACTCAAACTGAAACAGTGACTGAGAACTTAAACAACATTAATACTCATGACTTGCATGTTTTATCTCTGAGGAGGAATTCCTTTTGCTTGAACAGGGACCCTGACCAGCACTGTACCAGTCAGTGTGTCACTCTCAGCTGTCCATGCCGTGTAAGATATGGGGGGAAAGGAGATGCATACATAATCAAAAACATAGGCTGCAGAATATAGAAAAAAATATATAGGGAGTGCTCTACTCTCTATTCAAGATCAAATTTCCCTCTTTTCCAAACCTTTACATATTTTTAGTTTTAAATAAATTACATCTAGGTATTTTCACATTGATGAAGTTCATCCCATATGCAGAAAACTGAGCACAAGACACTTCACAGCTCCTTCACAAATGAGGGCAGCTGAGGAAGTCTTTATTCTTAATCACAGCATCATGGCCTCTAAAAGGCCACTAAAGAAACAAATTCCTGAGTCTCCTGAGCTTCTTGTGGTATAGCTCCTTTACAAGTAAACTCTAGCAATACCAGTACCTGAAGCCATTTAAAATCTCACAACTTTGCTTCAGACCCCAGTGACTGGTACAACACCTGAGCAAGTTGAAGTGCAGCTGGTTCATGCTCCTGGTTGTGGACAGCTCAGTGCCAAGACTGAGGGTCCATGGTGGGGTCCCAGCCCACAGCCCTGCCCTGCTGAGCTCCTCACCCACTCCCAGCCAGCAGGCAGCTCTCCTCTCAGTGGGCATTTACAGCACATGGAGATCACCACAGCCAGGAAATGCACTTTCATTGCAAAGAGTGAAGAATGCCAAGCAGATACCTGAGCATGCCCTTGTAGACTTCTCCACACAGAGAATGGCTCTCCTGCACCTCCATATCTGCTACTGCTGAGCTGGGGGACTACACTGTCCTTGTAACTGTACCTCTACAGGAGACTGGTCTACTTGTTAAAACAACAAAGATATGAAGGTTAAAGCTGAAACAACCCAAGACTTCCAGGGGTGGTGGAAGATCTCTTGCTCTTTGGAAGAATTACTCTGTCATTTAGCACAACAATGTTTTCATGTTGCAATTCTGCCATAAAACCTTCAGATTCACCCTGGTCCTGAGCATCTGCAGGTGTCTGTCCATCTGTCTCCCTCGTGTGTCAAGCATGAGATTTGTCACAAGTGTTTTGATGTCATGCACCCATTCTGGCCTTATGCAGTCGTGGATGAGTGTGAAAAATGACAGCTGTGAGATCAGGGTTAAATACAATTTCCTCTCCCTTCACCTGTTTTCCACTATCTGTTTGCACGGTGCTCAGGTTATTAATGGAACTGACATCCCTCCACAACTGAGTGAGCAGTAGCAGCAGCCAGATAACAAGGGAGAAGCTGACAGCAGCAATCTAACCCCAGAGATAAGAGATAAGCAAACATGCCATGGCTATTAGTTTCAACTCTCACCAGTGGAGAGCGAGAGTGGTTACTGACCAGGAAAGCCCAGTCTTCCTGTGAAGGTTAAATTAAATTCAGGATGTGATAGATTATTCTTGGAGTTCAAAAATTAAAGTTTGTGATGAGAAATAAATATTTGATGTAAAACAAATAAGAAAGAAAAGGGATGTTAATCTGATAGAAAGTGAAGACCTATTTTTATTCAGAGAAAAGCATGGAGCACTTCTACTCTAGAAGGAAAGTACCATTCTCTGTTTCTTCCAGGTGAAAAAATGTTACTTTAAAAATTGGCATTTTCCAAACAGCTATCTCAGGAATGGTGTAGAAGTTGCAGCCTCGAAATCCTGACCAAATTCCAAACTAGGTAAGTAGCACAAATTTTCAAATCCCTTACATCATGTCTGAGAAGCATCTACTTTCCTTACAGCTTCCTATTGAGTTGTCCCCTTCTTTTCACATGTCCATGCACATGGTAGAAGAAGGAATGGGCTGTTCAGCCTCAAAAAGGGATGGCTGAGAAGGAACCTCATCAATGCCTCTAAGTGTCTGAAGGGAGAGTGTCAGAGGATGGAGCCTTTTGGAGGCTCTTCTTGGTGGTGCCAAGCAATAGGACCAGAGGCAGAAACTGATGCACAGGAAGTTCCACCTGAACATGGGAAAGAACTTTCCTGTGCAGTGACTGAGCACTGGGACAGATTGCCCAGAGAGGGTATGGAATCTCCCTCACTCGAGATGTTCAAGAACCATCTGGGCACAATCCTGTGCCATGGGCTCTGGGATGACCCTCCTTGAGCAGGGAGATTGGACCAGATGACCCCACTGTGGTCCCTCCCAACCTGAGCCATAACTGTGATTTTGTAAAAGATGAGTTAAACCAGGAAGATAGACCCCTAGTGATAATTTAATGCACAAAGGAATTGCAGACATTGGAAAAGAGTTAAAAACATGACTCTGCCTTTTCCAAACTTCAGCACACTTCAACTTTTATGATGAGATTTGCTCATTGCTCCCTGCAATGCAACTACTACAATACAACCAGGCCATCAAATTTTTTGCCTACAGACAGAGACTACCCTAATTTCAGAATGCTCACTTCCACAAAGGAGAAGCATGGCTAAGGTTAATTGGCACTCAACAAAAGTACACTTTCCAATTGAGAAACAGCAAGGTTGTTTCAAGAATAGCCGAATCAAACTTTCCAGTAAAACCAGTAAATTAGAAAGTCAGCGGCCACCCCTATAGGCTTTTGAACAGGAATGAAGTGTCTAACTGAAATTAGAGTCTTTGGAAATTTCTCCTGCTTTTCTTAGCTCTTCTGAAGTATGTCTAGCAGTTTCTATGAGTGCTCTGAAGCAGTCTTACACTTTGGGAAGATCTCTGACATCCTTGAAGCAAAGATATAAATTAATCTTAAAGGAACATGTAAAAGGTGTCTTGCAAGCTTCAGTTTTGAAACTCCATCGCTCTCTTTTACCAAGTATTGTTCTATCAGTTTTGTGCTGGCTTTCATTCTAGAAATAGCCACTGAAATCAGAGGCACTGAGTCTCAGCACTGGTTCCACTGGCATATTTTTGCATTTGTTTTCATAGAATGGGTCCACAGACCTCACAAGACTCAAAAGGCATTTCTAATTTCTGCAGAGCACCCGGTAACCACTTTCAAGACTGGAGATTTGTCATCTTTGTGCAAAGTAGCTTGGCATTAAGCAAGATTAATTTCAGCTCCTGAAGCTGTAGTGCCTGGCCTTTTTGTCTGGGCTTGCCTCAGATCTGAATGAAATGGTTTTTTTCAGAACTGTATCTAGTGCATGCCTTGGACAGGCTGTGTGAAGAAAAGCAGAGGGCTCCTTTCTCCCAGTATGTCTTGCTGTTGTCTTGCTGTGCCAAGACTTTACAGAAGCGAGAGTGAGCACAAAAAGGACAGGCAATGGTGATTCTCTGGTTTCTGCACTACCATCACATAGGAGAAGGTGACATTTTTCAGACAAGCATAAAGACATTCTTTTTACCCACAGAGCACAGTGAAGCAGTGGGACTCACTGCTTTGGGAAGTTATGGATGATGAAAATTGTTGTGGGTTCAAAAGTCATCAGACACACAGCAGGAAAATATGAATAAATACAAAGACACCACTTCTGGCTCAGGAAGCAAGTGAGCTGCAGTTTGTCAGAGTCCAGGAAAGGACAGTGGGAATGTGTTCCTTTATGCTCACCCTGTCCTCACGTTCATCTCTAAACATCTGCTACTGTTTGGGCACTGTCCGAAGCAGACACTGGACTCTGCTCTGAGTAGGATAACTGTCATGGTCATAGTGAAATCACCCTAATGTGAAGAGAGAGAGAACACAGGGAACTGAGAAAGGGGTTGTGGCTCAGATAAGTGACTGCAGGGCCGGATAGGGCCAGCAAGGTCTGGCTGGGAAACGAATGGCTTCAGTAGGATAACCCATGGACATTTACCTCCTTTAAAGTACCTATACTTTGTAAAATCAGGGCTTGTATAGATGGCTTTTGATTTCCTAAGGGCTATTGGCCCGAATTACACTAGGGAGTGTAATCTGGGGAGGTTTACTGTATTCTCTGAAGAATAGGAACAAGCCCTGTAGGCTAAACAAAGGTACTTAACACTGCCTGAGAGAGCCACCTATAGCTAGGCACAGTCCTGATATTTTCCTGGGCTCCTCTTGACTCAGTCTTCAGACTCAGAGATGTGGAGAAAACAAATGTTGCGTATACGACTTCCTTGGAAATAAAGCAAAGCAGCAGGCAAGTTCAGAAGCCAAATGATTGCACAGTGACCTTGGGATTTGTGCTCCATGACTTAAGGAGGTTAATAATGTTACAGAAAAATCTTACTAGAGGAAAAACAAGCTCTTTTTTGGCTTATCATAGATGCTTTAAAAATAGTACTGCAAAGCAAAACAACTAACTTCCAAATAGGAAGTTATTCCTGTGCCATAGTCTAAGAGGATATTTTACAATAGAATTGCAGAATTGAAGAAAAATGTCTTTTTTCAAGCATCCAGTTAAACCCATGAACAAAGGACATTTTAGGAAGGAAAAATAGCGATTAATAAAATAATGGTTCCTGCCCAGGAGTGGGAATAATTTAACATGTCAGTGATGATCTTCCATTGAATTATTCTTTGAAGAGCAGAAGCAATAAATTACCATTTTAAAGAAGTGAGCCCTCATCTCACAATTTACATCAATGGAGTTTCAGTTGTGGGTTCCCCCTTTCCCCTGTGGTCCACCATGCCAAAACACAGCTGTCAATACCATTTAGCCACCATAGTTGGCTGCATTCTGCACCTTCATTGTAAGGGAAACAAAAGGGTGTCCCCTCTCTCCCCCACCCCTGCAGTGCTGCTCAGAGGCTGTGATGTGGCCATGGGTAATTCACAGAACGTGCATTTGAAGAGTGTTGCCAGACACACCCTTGGAGCTGCACCCAGCTGAATAATTTCTCTGTTCTGCAAATGAGAGCAAAATGTAATGACCCTTACAAAAGGGAGACTAAAAGGGCAAGAACAGAAACCTGTTTGGGGTGTTTGTTTGTTTATAAGAGCATTCCATTGAAAATACGGGGGGTTAACAGACATACTTGAAGCAAATTTGAGATTATAGTCAAATACAGAACAATAAAGAAGGGCTTGAATAGAGCAGAGGAGTAAGGACAGGAGAGAAAACAGCATCACAGCACAGAGCTGAGCGCTTCTCTCGGACCCAGAGCTCCTCTGGAAGCAGCGTGAGCTCCATCCAGAGAGCCAGGTGAGAACTGCACGTGAAGGCAGAGTCACCTAACCCTGTTTGAAACCTTTTCTGTAAGATTGGCTTTTAGATGGTCTGGTTTAAATTCATCTTTCGATCACAGAAAGGAAGGAATGGAGGGAAGAGAGAGGTAAATTATTAGATGTTATCTCATTATATTGTTTTGTTACAAAAGGAATGTCAAACCTTAACTCCAAACTATACAACGGCTGAACAGATTGTTCTCAGATATCAAGGCTGCAAGACAATTGTTCTCTGTGTCACATGGAGTAGTAGATTTGATCCTTTTAACATCAAATTAGTAGTGTCCCCTCTGAGTAACATAAAACAACAGGACAGACAAAAAGAGTCACAGACAGAGTGATTAGTTAGAGCTGACAAGCTGCCTAAAGCAAAATTCACGAATAGTTTCTAGCAGAGGGTCCTTTGTAAGTCCTTTGGAGGTCGATGGTTCCCTTGATTGCAAAGCATCAGGCTGACACCAAGGTATACAAATGTGGCCTCAGCCAAGCACAAAAGAAAGGTGAGCATCAGTCAGAAAACAGGAATCAGAAAACACACGAAACAGTGAGTACCTAATCACAGAGAGGATTTGCAATTAATTCTCTTTCAAACCTTCCATGTCCTTTACATTACAATGTTGTCATCTGAAGACACAGTTACCACAAAGCTGTCTATGCTCATTGTCCAGATACCCAGATCCTTCTTCTTCTTCAGGAAATGAGTAAAATATTTGTTAATGACCCAAATATGCCTGGAATTAAATTAAAACTAAAGGCAAATTAAATAGATCACATGGAGCAGGCACAGTAAACAAAACCACCATCAGGTTTCTGCAGTTAATTTCTTTTCAGAGCATTTGAACATTTCAATAATAAAATGTGATTAAAAATACAGAGGATGAGCAAAATATCTGAATCAGCCATTTCTATGCAGGATACAGTTCTGCCATGGAACTTAGGGCAGAACCTCCAATCTGCACTACTACCAGGGACAATGTGACAGTTACTGATGAGGATATAAATGACCAAAACATCTTTTACCTAACTAATAGCTTCCTTTCTTAACTTAATTGATAGAATAGAATTAGAACATTTCAGTTGGAAGGAAGACCACCTTGTCCAATGGCCAGACCACCTCAGGATGACCAAAAGTTAAAGCACAGTGTTAAATGCCTCTTAAACACAGGCTTGGGCCATAAACCACCTCTCCAGGAAGGTTGTTCCCCTGTTTGACTACCCATGTGGTAAAGAAAAGCTACCTAATGTCCAGTCCAGCCTCTCCTGATGAAGCAGCTTTGAACTGTTCCCACACCTGATGCCACTGGACTCCAGGGAGATGAGATCAGCACCTCCCTCTCCACTTCCCCCCTTCAGGAAGATGCCGAGGTGGCTCCTCAGCTTCATTTTCCAAACCAGACAACCCCCAAGTCCCTAGCTGTTGCCCTGCACCCTCTCTCTCCCAATTTTTACTTGCCTGGTGTTTCTCCATCCTGGGTGCAGGGACCAGCATGAGGATGACATTTATTGACAAAGAAATACAACTTTTACAGATCTCTACAATAAAGTAACAGTGGGGTTTTTTTAACCAACCAAGCTCCCTCATGAAATTCATGCTTGTCTGTGCTGCTTTATTAAAGCCTAAGTATCGGAAAAGTAACAGCAGAAAGTCCTAGGCTCATGAGATTTAATTAGAACAGTGTAACAGATTTTGAAGGTTCTGTTGTGTTATAAAACTTAGATTTCCCCTGTGAATTATCTGACCCTACATGTAATGAATCTATTTCTTGAATTAAAAACATGCTCATCCAAGAGTTCCAGGACAAACAGAAGATCTATCATTAACAATAAATAATATTTAATAAACATGCACACATTCCATGTCTGGAAATCTACCAAATGTCTCTCTAGGCTCTTTCCTTCCAGCCAAGTAGCTATTTCTGTGACTCTGAACTTAAACTTGTAGACGTAAGTCGTATCACGTAATTGCTGCTGCAGTATCTAAGGCATTACATAACACTGTGTCTTACAAGTTTGACTTTGTTCCTATCTCAGCAAACTATGAAATGGTTTTTCAGTTCACTGAGAATGATTTTGAACCATTGGCTATTCATTTGATAGCACTATGGCTTGTAGTATTATTTTTGTTGTACTTATGGAATTTAGTTTGTCATGCATTGTTCAGCCCAGACTCACACCACTAACTTCAGAATTTTCAATGACATGTCTAAATTGGGAGCAAAGTGCCATGTGCTTCCAAAATGTGTCAACAGAGGGAAACAGCCATCTCTACCTACCAAAGATCTAGCCT
Organism: Dicaeum eximium; assembly: GCA_013396995.1. Lineage (NCBI taxonomy): Eukaryota > Metazoa > Chordata > Aves > Passeriformes > Dicaeidae > Dicaeum > Dicaeum eximium. The sequence continues at coordinate 122,737 of VWZP01002795.1, forward strand.
ACCTTCTGATGAAAACCCTCCTTAAAATGGGAAAAGGAGAGGTTTTTTTAGGAGTTCATTGGGTTTTGGCAATTTCTGTATTGTTTCCCTGCTGAAAGGCAGGTAGCAAATTTTGAACAAAATCACTAAGGAGGTTGTTAAATAGAAATATCTTTATTAAGGAAATCATTAGAAAATCTTCCTGCTCTTATTTTCATCAATTTTAACAAATATCTAAATTACAGATCATTGTATTTCTAATAGTACTTCGAGGAAAAAAAAAAAAGAGTAACAGCCAGGAAGAAGTAATAACTGCAGCCCAATTACCACCAAGTTAGCAGGAAATAAATGTCATTTTACTATTGTTCTCTTGCTATAGAGTTTATTGGTGCATTTATGCAGCTCTATTTCATTTGCACATATATGAAGAGCACTGCAGTATAAAATGTAAACGGACTGCATATAGAATTTAAATATTTCCAATGATAAAATGGCTCAACAGCCTTTTCATAAGAATTACTAAAAAGTTTTGAAGTTCATGTTTGCTTTTAAATTAAAACACTGCTATTTTTATTCAAGCACAGAGAGCAGGAACAGTTCAGCTGCACTTGCCTGTTTACTCAAAGAGAGTGCTTACTAATTCACTGATATCACTGATATTTTATTTATTGCCTCAATAAATAAGGACACAGACCTACACAACGCCCTCCACTTGTCTTTTTATATGCCCCCTCCAATTGCTGCTCTGGGGGTGGAGCTCTGCATCTGGACAATCTTCCTTTCCACTCATCACATGCTGTAAATGTGGTAATAGAGTGAAAAGGAGGTTTTTAGTACATCCTCCAGCCTTCACCTTTGCCTCCTGCATTTTATTGTGACTTTATCTGAAAGCAATCAGGACCAGTAATACCATCCTTGATTATAACACTTTGTAACTGGCATTATTCTGTCAGGAAGTGGATGTTCAGCTGGGATCACCATTACACTCTCAAAAGACAGCTCTCAAGTTAGGCCTCCCACCACAACACTGGAAAAACTGTGAAACCTGAATTATTCTCATATCCCCTTCTAGGCAGGATCCTCCATTTTCACAGCAAATACCCTCAGCTGTCACAGGCATTTTAGACACTGTATTCTGTCTGTAGGTTGGTGTGTCCCCAGGATGCCAGTCAAGGTGAAGACTTTGTCAAGAAAAGCCAAATCTGAAATAAGCTTATAGTCTATCAGCCAGAGCCAGACAGGGAAAGTTGGACACAAGGGAAGAAGAACAAGGTAACAAAAATAACTTCTGCAGAGAAGCAGGAACTCAGCTGGCTCGGCACCCAGAAAAACAAATATGTCCCTTCACAAACAAAATGATCAGTAACTGGAACTGCAAGTACAGTCCATGACATACTGCTATCACTCAAGTAAAATCTTTATCATAACAGGATTTTGCTTATTCAACAGTTATATTTATTACCTTCTCATGAGCTTTTCTTTTTGTTTCAGAGTCCATCCAGTCGTTTTCCTTTTCTAGAATGTCAATAAAAGCCCAGCGAATTCCTTCAGTCAGTTCCTCCATCTGCAAAATATTTAGTAAATCCCTCCCCAGTAAAATATATCATGGCAGAATCATCATAAGGATAGGTTTGGTTTATGTAGGAGTGATAGATCTGGTTAGACCACAAACAATTGCCGATCAGATGGTATCTGCTGTCCTTTCTTGAAGGCTAATTTCTGCTTTCTCAGTACTAAAACACTTCTTCTGAATGTAAGTTTTTTTCCATCTTCTTTCCCTTCTGGCATCACATACCCTGTTCATTGCTGATCATTTCATGTCATATTTGTGAGAATACCCATCTTGAAATCAAAAAAAACCACTGAGAGATTTGCAGGCCTTTGTGGAGATTTCTGTCCCTTAGGTTCTAGATCACTGGCCCATGCAGAAGGAGCCAGCTGAAAGGCATTTGCACAAATAAAGCATTTCCTGCAGAGAGAATGTCTGTGGCCTGTTTTGGTTCATGTGAGACTGAGATATGCCTTATTAATACTGGCAAAGAACTGAATTTGGGCTGACAGCATCATGATCCCAATACAAAGCAGTATCCAAATATTTAGCTTGCATTTAGCTGCATTTGTAAAGCATTGCTACCCTGTACTTATTGCAGGGTGGGAGGCCCTGGCTCACACCACTGAGCAGCCTTAACTGCTCCTGTGGTCCTGGACCACCAGTGACAGCTTGGATCTCTGCAAAACTGGGAAAGCCCACAACCACTTCATCTTGGCTGCTTCATCAGACACCGCTGCAAAGCCAAGACCACATCTCAAGCAAGTAAAAAATAATAATAATAGGACTGTTCAGTGAGTATGCACAGTAAGAAAACCCTGAAATAACAGAAAACAAGAAATAGAATGGATAAGATATGCATTATAAGAGTCTAAAGAGCCCTCATTCCTATGGAGCTGTCTGTCAGCCCAGAGAAGTGTATGCAACCAGCTGCCTCCATTTATGTCAGCAGATGAACCCTATGACAGATAGCCATGGGAATGCTCTGAGAGTGAGGCAATGAGAGGGATCCAGCCATTGCCTGGGTCCTTTAGCACAAACCAGAGTTGAGACAGCACAAGACATGACAGATACCCATTAGATGAAGACTTATTGGAACTTTGTGTTATCAGTTATGTTACATTTAAAAATAATGAAAATGTCAAGCAGCAGAGATTTGTATAATCATATTCTATAAATCTAGTAGATCTGAAATGTCATTAAAAACAGGGACTAAACCCTCAAAATAACATTACTTTTAGCTAAATTGTCAGTAATGTATCAGACTTTAATCTGGAGCTGTCCTCTATTTGTGGTGCTGTCAGAAAAAAAAGTAGCAAAGTTCCTTGGATTATTTATTTTTTCTTACCCTTTTCAAAAAACATTTTCTTATATTTAGAGGCAATATGGGTCAACCAGAGCAGGTCTAGCATTAAATATGACTAAAGAGTAAACATTCACGGTAAACTGCATCCCAGGAAATAGGGTAACTTAAAGATATTGATGACAGAGCACTGACTCAATTAACTTCGCTCACTAATGAGGTGAACTCCCTATATTTGGAAGTTACAAGTTCAAACTCAAGCTCTACAGCTGGGCCCTGGTGTATACTTAGGCTTTATGCAGCAGCTGTAGCTGCAGGAGGCAGGGGCAGAAACCTATTCCTGCTATCAAAGTTATTACTGAAACTGCTCAGGCGTATCTGTAAAAAACACTGCAGGCACTCTGAGTTAGAAGCAGTGCTATATTTAGACACAAATAATGTCTTTCTTGATAAAAGAAGTATCTAAGGTATGAAACATCAATCACAAAACATGGGGGGGGAAGAATCCATATTATCCTTAACTCAGGATTTGCTTATCATAGACAGATATATGCCATAAGCCAAAAAAAAAAAAAAAAAAAAAAAAAAAAAAAAAAAGAAACCTGTACAAATAAGAGGGCTTTACTCATATGTTTTCTTACTGCTTAAGAGAAATAGAACTGAAAACCAGTGAAATGAAAATGATAACACCACAAATTATTAACTTGAAAAGCACACTTCCAAATTAAATGCAACGAATTTCATCTGTATGTAATTTTATCTCCATGGGTTTTTCATTTTAAGACTGAATGTTGTGACCTACACTATGAATTTTATATGCTATGGGTGCTACTGTGAATTCAGACTTGATAATTTTCCAAAGCTTTGGTCTAAAAGGAATGTGCACACTAAGAAACATTCTAATTAACTTGCATTTCAAGAGAAACTCTGCTCAATATGCTTCTCCTTATTTTTCCTCACATACTCAAATATGAAAAAGTGTCCATCCCCTCCATAAAGTGTACATTTCTTATACTCCTACTCTTCCCACTTATCCATGCAGGATAACATACTGCATATGCCTGGCATATTTTTGCCACAAAATGGCCAAATAGCACATTACAAACTGGATCAAGAAAAAGGAGATTGAAAAGCTGAATCTCAGAGAGGAAACTCCAGATGAAGGCAAATATGAAAAGAAATGCAGAACCTGAGAGGGAAAACAGATGACAAAGATCTGGACAAGTCAAATAAGTGTGTCCTTTCTAAAATGGAATCCTTCCCTGAGAAAGCAGTCCAAGTAGATAAAGTCCAACAGGCAAACTCAGGCTACTGAACCTGAGGGCAGTGCAGGGCTTTCACAGAGCTGCTGCTCCCAACACAGGGTGCCATCTCACATTTCCTAAATTGTTGTGCCTCTCCTGCACAGAGAGCTAAATTCAATGACTAAATGAGTCAATTTAAAACTGATTACTGCTGGAAAATCAATGGCTGTAAAAGCAGATATTGGAAAACTTTATAAGAAAAACATGAATTGAAAATAAGTAATAAATTATTGTGAAGGGTAATTAATTATTTGAATATGTTGAGAGAAGTAATAACAGCCATTGTTGAAATTTTAGTACAAGGATGAACATCTCTCTAGACTCAAAGGTATGGAAGAATATTTCCTTCCACTTCAGCAGAAAAGTTCAGCAGAAAAGATTTGAATCACAAATATAAACTCTCACTATGTGACTCTCAGCTTCCCTTAATTTGGGCCAGGCATCAGTCACATGTTTCTTGCTCAGATTACAGGTGTAGCAGTCACAGCTTAGAAAGAGTAATCCTAAAGCAGAGAAATCTCAACCAGGTTTTTTGATTAGTCAGTAAAAACTTTACTATAATAAATTATATTAGATACACTAAACCATTTCTCATCAATACCCCTCCCTCTGCTCCTACACAGCCTGGCTGTCACTCTTTACATAAATTAACAGTGTCCAACCTGTTTTGGAACTGGCTGCTTATTTGCCTGAAGGACTGCAGATGGAAAGAAGAAGGGGCAGTGCCCAGATGGGCAGAAAGGTAACATTTCTTCAAATTCAATTTTCTCCTAGTGTTTTGGGGTTTTTTAATTCAATTAAAACATTTTAAAGAATCTTATCTCTTTTTAAACTTTATTCTAACATCAGAGGCAATTTGTGAGGATGAAACCACTAACTGAAAATTTCCAGACAAAGACTGCAGAGGACTCACCATCCCTTTCTTGTCTTCTTGAAAATGGGCTTTCACAAACATCTTACCCACAACGTAGGGAAGGGCATTTTCTACAAGGTCCACACATTTATCCCACTGAGGCAGCAAAGTTGTAGTCCCATGGATCACCTGTTGACAGGGGCAAGTATTAGGCCATAACATCATACTGTTTAAGAAGAATCCACATGGTACAGGCCAAAGAATATTTGTCAAAAAGCCACCAAAAGGAAACAATAATGATACTCTGCAGTTATTTCTATTTTCATCCAATGCTATGACAAATATTTTGAACACCACAAAATACCTGTAAGATGTTAAACTTAAGAACAGTACAATGGTGGCAGTGACTTAGAGAGCCTAGGCTTAGAGAATTAGTGCTTACTTTGGACTAATCTTGATATTCTTTCTGTGTGAGAGACATTTTCCACTAGAAAAACCCTGCTGTGAGATATCTCCTGAAAACATTTGCCTCTCCTCTGACAGGGTGAGAAGCCTAGGGAGATTATCCTCATGAAAATTGGGTTAGTCCTTATGAAACACCTCCTGCAGAGCCCTCCATTGCCATGAGCTAATGACATCTAACACAGATGGGTACATAGTCACACCTTTCTGTCATTTACCTGTCCAGCTACTTTTATGGTGTCAAACAGTTGCTTTCAGTTCCTTTCCCAAACGCAGCATTTTCAAGAGAAAAGAGATTTAAATCATCAAGAACACTGAATATGTTTGTCTCCACCAAAAAAAATTTTAAAAATCACTCTAAGTTCCAGTAGAAAGTTGTTGGTAGAACAACTCGCATATTTTACTGAAGGAATGGTACTAAACACATACTTTCAGGCTCTGATGATGTCACCATAAATGAACTTCAAAAGAAACAGTCAAGAATGGTCAACACAACAAGGAAGAAGGCAAAACCGAACTCAAGAGCATTTGCTGCCTTGTTTTCTGTTTCTCACAGGAAGAAAGTTATTACTGTGGGTGCTTACCTAGCTAACATTACATTGCTCGTCAAGATGTAGTTTGTATAAATAAATTCTGCACACAAGATAGAAGATGGGATAGAAGATGCTCTGAGTAATAAGCAGTGCTGATTTAAGAAACTTTTGTTATTTTCAAAGTGTTCCCTTTCCACTTAAGGAACTTCTTAAGCTTTTCTACAGAGAACAAGCACAATCCCAGTCTAGCAGTTAGCACCTGACAGCTGTGTAAAGGCAGAGTATAGTGAGCATCAAACCAGAACAGGTGGGATAGGGATTTTGGCCTCTCAGATTATAAAAGCCTCTTAAGCACCAATTTTGCAGTTTCTGAGCCCTTTCTTTTTTTCTGTTATTCTCCTTCTTTGAGCACAAGATTAAATGTCCAGCAAAACTGAAGGTTTTGGATTTGTCTTTTTCTGATAGGAAAATATTTCATTGGAAAATTCCAGAGCAGCTTAACCCTCAGCTATTGAAGGTGAGATATTTTGGGTAGTTCAAAGATTGATTTTCCCTATCATATTGTCTGTAATTAAGCATAATCAATGACTCACACTTAAATACACTAGTGAATTGCATTTCCAAATGCTTTTTATTAATACTGTATATGCAGTGATAGATTTTTGATAGCAAAGGGTACACTGCTTCTAAAAAAAACCCTATTAGTCAAACCAATACACAGTAAGGTGCTATTTTTTCTGAACAGAGCCAAATTTGACAATCAACTCCTTTTCCAAATTCTTCAACCTTTATACATAACACAACAAAACACTCAAAAAAGATAAGAACAAAAGAGAAGAAAATTTCTCTCTAGAGTCAGAATAAACCTGTAATGGAGCTTTTTCCTGATGCAGGGGGAAGAAGGGGAGTTATGGCATTAGTCATCAGAGCTTGAAATTCCTTCCAAAAGCTGTGAGTATGCATCAGCCACAGAAATAGTCAGGAGACAGAGCTGGCTTTTAGACTGCAACATACTATTATTACAACATAATAATTATCATTATTTTGAGGGAGGCTTGACTGTAAGGAGGACATAAAGGCAGCACAGGCTCTGAGACCAATAAAAATAGAGCTGAGAGGAATAGATTATATCTCACAGCTGGTTTATTGATATTTATGTTACAACAGCCAACAGGAACTCCCTCAAATAGTCCTCCTAATATTAATGTACCACTCTAAAACACAATATTTCAGGTAGTAACAGTGGCTATAAATAGCAGGTTTCAAGCCCTCCCAGTCAATTCAGAGCTTCACGACACAATTAACCGACCTCTTCCCCAGGTGCCACTGCACATTTACAAGGTCTCAAAGTGCCACTGCAGAGGAGCTGCTGATACTTGCTGGTGTGATACTCAAAGCACTTTCTCTAGAGTCAGCAGGTTTGTCCTATTTCTAAACCTGAAGGGTTTTTTTAAAGTCTCATCATGCATTTTTCCTTCTCCTTGCAAAGATTTTAAGGCCCTGGTGCCAAGATTTCTACATACAGGGTAAAAAACCCACCGATAGAAAATGAGAACCTGGTGAAAAAAATAGTCTGCTTATGATGGTTGAGACTGACTGAATTATTGAAACAAAGAATATATAGAATACATCCTTTCCTTTAAGGGTCACTGATTTATCTCATGGTTATATCTTTTTAGTAGTAATTCAATGTTTTACCACAATGTGATTGGTGGGTCCTTTTTATGATCCTGAAGTGCCTCTAGTTCTCCATCCTCTGACTAGACAAATCTATTCAACCACAGACTAGTTCAGTGCCTTGGACTCCATTCCTCATGTCCTTTCTATTGACCTGTGAGGTCTACAGCCATTTACATGGCCAGGATTGTTTAACTTATTCATCAGGGACTTGCAGGAAGGGGCAGAGGCCTCCTCAGCGAGCTCTCTGAAGACACAGAGCTGGGAGGGGTGGCCAATAGCCCCAAGAGCTCTGCAGCCCTTCAGAAGGGCCTGGACAGGCTGGAGATGGGCAGAGGAGGGCTCTGAGATTCAGAGAAGGCAAATGCAGGGTCCTGCACTGGGGAAGGACAAGCCCAGGCACCAGCACAGGCTGGGGGTGACCTGCTGGAAAGCAGCTCTGCAGAGAAGGGCCTGGGGGTCCTGGGGACAATGAGCTGTCCATGAGCCAGCAGTGCCCTGGGGCCAAGAGGGCCAGTGGCATCCTGGGGTGCTTTAGGGACAGCATTGCCAGCAGGTCAGGGAGGGGATCCTGCCCCTGCACTCAGCCCCAGNACTGTGCAGTGACTGAGCACTGGCACAGATTGCCCAGAGAGGGTGTGGAGTCTCCTTCACTGGAGATGTTCAAGAACCATCTGGACACAATCCTGTGCCATGTGCTGAGCAGGGACAGAGGTTGGACCAGGTGACCCCACTGTGGTCCCTTCCATTCTGTAATTCTATGACAGCCTTGATGAGATTATTAATAAGCACTGAATCACTTTGAATTAGATTTGAATTCAATTTCTCCCTAAGCTTCTACATCCCAGAGATGTGACAGCAGCCGGTTACCATATTAAAATGCACAGTATCCAAAACTTAATGTTTTCTTTCAGGATTTTTTCTGCCATTACATAACTCAATGTAACTCATTATTATGCTACAGACTGGCTGATAGCCAGCATCAATCTATTTTACCTGACTAGCAAGAAATATCCCAGGAGGGGACACCTACAAACTTGTCACTGTGGTTCTGACAGCCAGTTTCTCATATTTTACATGAAGTAAATAGCAACTTTAAGAAGACTATTTTGAATATGATCTCAGAAGTACAAGAGGCTGCCTTTCCTGTGTAGTTTCCATCAAGCTATTGAAGTTTATTTTTAGGTATGTGATCAACTCAGAACCATTCCAGTATTACTCAAAGAAAAACAGTATAGATTCTTTAATTAGTCACCTGCATGCCTCACCAGGGAGGACAGAACACCCACACCTCCTGCACCATGCCAGCCTCCTGTTGTCAGACCATTTTCATAACAGCAAACAAAGTTCACCATCCAAAGTGGCTTAGACAAAAGACAAAGCACCCTTCAGTTTCGGTTTCATCTTTGGTTTATTTAAGGGGCTCTCACACTGCCCACACAATTACGAAGGTGGCTTTCTATTCAGGGTTCACTTAATCAAATTTATGTGTTTTACATAAATGCCCATATTACTGAATGGATAATTAGTTCTGCTCTCACAGCTTGTGGTAGTTTTCTGGTTCTTCTGCAACCCCAAGCTGCAAGGCACCTGATAATCTTCTCTGTGGAACTGGCTGGGTATCCTTGTGCTAGAGCTCATGTAATGGCATTAGAGCATGGGAGAGCTTGGAGCAAGCTTTAAAAAAGTGAAATCCTAGACTCCTGTTTTACTAGAGCTGTATTCACAAATGGGCAAACAGTAGTTTTCAAAAAGTTTAGATTTTGGTCAAAAGGGCCTGGCCTGAATGTAACAGCCCACATAACCTAATTCAAGTTTCTTCAAAAGAAGACTAAGTTTTTAAAAGGGGAGGTTTCAAAACCTCTTTGACATCATCTAAAAGACTTTTTTGTTTTAGTGTCATATTAGTGTCACATAAATATCTTAGTGTCAAACACAAAAATATGTATGTCAATTCTTTTAGAGGACATATTAAAAAAAAAAAAAGTTTATTCAAGAAATTTATCTGGAATGGAAAACATTGTGTGTTTTGCAGAGGTATAAGCAACTGTAAGGGGAACCAACAGTGTCAACACTAGGACCCTTGTAAATGCCATGAAAACATAACTTACCCGAGAAAATTCCAGCCACCGATACTGAAAGCGTCTACTGAGGTTAAATAACCTTGAGTAAACCATCCTCCATACCAGGTAATTGGCAAGAGTCCTGTTAAATCAGGCATATTTTTATCAGACATGTAAACACACATGATGTACCACAAAGCACTCACAGAAATAGCTCCACAAACATTTTACCCGAATGGTGGAAATTTCACCTTAAAAATTAATGAATGATGGCCAAATTGATAAATCCCAATTACATAGAAGAATCTGTATGATTGCAGCCATTTAATATATCATTACCCCATGATAACCATTTTCTAGAGATTATTTATAACAGGTCTATCACCTAGTACATCATTTTTAGGTAATTTTTTCTTCAAAAGGCAGCTTTAATTTTCCTTAGAAGTGGCAAGAACTGTGTTATAATAATAGTTGCATCAAAGTTCTATCTGGAGATTAACTGGCTTTTCTTTTGTAGATCAAAGTGAATGTTATCTCTCCTCATTAATAGGGCACATAAATGGTAACAGAATAGATAACAGTCCATCCCATATATTCTCTCTTTATCTCATATTTGTATCTTTCATTAGAAGTTATCAATATGCTTTGAAAACTTCTACTATTCACAAAGTTATTAAAGTATTAGCATTCCTATTTTGTCAGATGGATAATTGAAATACCAAAATAATAGAAGTATGAGTAACAAAAATTTTATAAGAATTGAGGCTGAGAGATCAAGGAAGAGCTTGTTTAAAATCCCCAGGAGATCTGGCATCCATGCTCCTTTTCTAAAACTTTGGGCACCTGACTGGAGGATTTATCCAGCCTAGACTGCTCTGTCTCCATGTTGAGCAGTGGCTGTATGAGCTGAAGGTGCATTCTGAAGCACCCAATTCAACCTTAAACAGTCTCAAAACAAGTCCAACAATGGCCTACACTTACTATTCTCATCTTCTTTTATACATGCCATATTTTTCAAGGATAGTCATTGCTTCAAAGCTAGGATATTCAAATGTTATTTGTTCCCCACTGGGATACACATAACATTTTTGCAAACCACAGACTTCTCTGTAGATAGGAAAATGGCTTCTATGCAACCAAGGGTGCTGTTATGGACTGTCTGAACAACTTCCCACCTCTAAAAATCCCATTTCTGCCATCTCCCACTGCCATAAGTGTGGAGCAATGCAGCTGTTGCTGCAGTGTCACTCCATTAGCTTCACTCAGAAACACATCCCAAGCACTTCCCTCCTCTGAATCATAACAGCTTGGAAACACTTTGTGGGCATGCTGTCTTGACAGCAGCATTTGCTTGAGACACAACTTTGGTTTTGCCTCTAACCAAGCTCCAGTCCACCCACACAAAGCCTTCAGCTTAAGATGTGATTCCCTCTTTTAGTACACAGGTATATTCTATAGTGCACCTAAATGCCCACAATAATTGTAAAACATATCTGAAAAAGATTTTTTAGCATGCGTAATGTACATTTATACGATAGTACATGTCACAAAAGCCAAACTAGTTAGCTCTATTTAGATAATCACACCATTTCAAGATAATGTTTAGGATCATTAAAAATTCATTCCAACAAAAGAAATGCCACAAAGTTCAGATTTTTCCCTTAACAAGTTTCTGACATTGTGGAATTTTCTCACTCAATGACAAGTGAAGCACCCTAAAAGCACTCAGTTCGCATAGTTTTTTTAAATTACTAAATTAAATTTGGTAAATTACTCCAACTCCATAAACCTCACAATCTGCCTCAGATACTTCAACAGAGCTGACAAATATCCAGCTGTAGCAACTTCTGCAGCATTTATACAAATCTCACAGGTTAAAAGGTTAAAGATTTGCTTCCAATCAAAAGCCTTAGGTAAAATCCTTAGCTAAATAAATCACTATAACACAGCAATTCTGTATTACAATGTGGTACTTAATCACAAAACGAAAATCAATTCTGTCTTCTGTGTACTTGTTTTCACACAGCAATGTTTGTCCTTACATTGGAGTTGGGGAACCTCTGGTAGTGAACAAAAGACTGAAATCCATAAAGGCTGGGTCTCAGAAAGATGACTTACTGAAAGACAGTAATATCAACAAGAATTCAGAAATGTTTGTGTCAGGTATAAGCAATGAAGGAGGATGACAGTTGCAGGAAATATAATTAATTGGGGATTGTTTTAATTTGGGAAGGAAAAGGCTGACACATGCTAAAACCAAGCTGTCTGATAAGACAGTAATAATTCCAGACTGTAACCACAACAGAATCCACAATGCATTAAACAACAGGGAGGTTCCACTTGAATGATTATTAATCAGGAGTGGGCAACAGGTGGAAAGCTTGAAGGGGTTTGCTGTCGTGTGTTTGAAGTGCAGTGTGCTTTAGTTTGTTTTTCAAAACAAAATAAAATAGTAATTGATCTGAATTTATTTACCTGTTTGGGGGATGATTATTTTACATTTTGGGCTAACTATGCAAACTTCAAATCATTTTATTATCTTCATTGGCTTATAAAGTTACTACAGTGCAGATCTTGGGGTGATTTTCATCCCAGTTTCACAAATAAGTTCACTGAGGCTCAGAGAAGTTAATCTCTACATATCAAGCAAAATGCAGTACGCAAATAAAACATAAAAATCCTCTCTGCTCTTTCAATGAGACCAGGCTGTTGTTGTAACCTTTCAGAAGAGTACACTCTATTTTAACTTCCTGTTAAATGCCTCTTGCAGAAAGTGTAGGCTCACTTTTAACCAGTATGACCCTTATTCTGACACACACTCCCAAAGGAAGTGGTAGAGAGATTGTTTGCTGGGACAGTTAAAATTATACCAGTACTTATGAATATTTACTAAAGTACTTTCTGTCCTGTCTGAGAATAAAGTAGGTTGCTCATGTAAAATTCTGTGAGTTTGCAATATTTTAATCAACAGACATGGCAGCAATTAAAGAGGACAGATTTAATATGAGATAGGTGGAAAAATTAATTGACATTTTAAGAGAAAGATATCTCACAAATTCTAGATCTGTTTGAAAATTCTATTCAGAATTGAGTCACGAATCAAATTATAAGTACTGAAAAACTTTTGCCTCTATTGCTAGAGGCACTAATTCAAGGCAAATTATTGTAACTTCTCTAATTTTTCAGATGCAGACTAAGACCAGAAAAGACATCCAATGCCTCCATCCATCTCTGAAGAAAATTCCTCATATGCTATATGAATTAGAGTTCTTCTCAATTAATAGTCCCATACTGGAATGGTATGGGAAGGTAAGACAAGGGAAAAGGGGCCTGCAAGAAAGCTGGAGAGGGACATTTTACAAGGACATATAGTGATAGGAAAGGGGGACTGGCTTCAGACTGAAAAAGATTAGATTTATCATAGATTTATCAGCTATTAGGAGGAAATTCTTTACTGTGAGGGAGATGAGGCACTGAACAAGTTGTCCAGTGAAGCTGGGGATGCCCCATCCCTGAAAGTGTCCAAAGCCAGGCTGCCCTTGCCCGTAAGGGTGGGACATCACAACGGGGCTCTGAGCAACCCAGCCTAGTGCAAGTGTCCCTGCCTGTGGCAGGGGTGCTGAAACAAGGTAATCTATAGGGTCCCTTCCAATACAAACCATTCTACAATTCTATGAAACTAACTATGCACTCTGAGATCTATGAGAATGACAAAGCTGCTTCTTTCAACAGCTGCAAAATCTCCAGAAAGGATGTGATTTAGAGTATCCCATTTATGGCTCCCATAAAGCACCAGCACACAGGGTAACAGGGAAGGGATTTAAGCTCCTAATTAATGCCATCATTTACAGCTACATACACACATTTCTTCTTCCTTAACAGAGATAAACCCCATAAAAAATGAATAGTACACCAAAAAGCTGAAGGAATCCCTGAAGACCTCTTACAAAGGTGTGACTTACTTCAGCACCTGACATGACTAAGGCTAGCTATCCCCAGGCTGATGGAAGCTGCTTGGGCAGCTCCTGGGCTGGAGTCACAGCAGTGCCCTGGCCTGGGGACTTCAGACCAACGTCTGGACACTGCTGCACCTATTTCAAGCTCCACACAGTAACTTGATTATATGCAGTTAAGTAAAATTCTGCTAAATTCATGCTACACCACATCAATGTGCTCTCTTCTAGTGTAATTGCTCCGTGAATGATTTCACAATTCAAGATTGCTCAGCAGGTTCTCTGAGGGAGAAATTTTTAATACAAGGATTGTATTGAGTCTGTACAACTTGCTGGCTCCAACATGAAGTGCTTCTGTAGCCAGACCTAATTTTCGCTCCATTCTTTCCTCCATCTGGAACAAACTTCATTAAATACTTTACCAGATCACTGGGTAAAAATACCAGGGCATAAGCCATCTTTTTGTGACATTTTAAATAGTAGTGGGGTGCTCATTCAGGAAGAGGACACACAAGGCATTGGAATAAAAGTATCATTTAGGGAAAGCCTTGTAACTGAAAAGAATATGAACTTGGTAAAAGTACCTGCTTTTCCTAATGACACTCCATCTCCTGAAATGATGGGAAGATAATTCCCATTATGAACACTGAAGCAAATTTAAAATTTTGAAATGCTTTTCTAGGAATTTCAGGTCTAGATATTTATAGTAACAAATCAAATTAATGTTGTTTACATTAAATAAATCTTTAAAATTTCATATGGAGAATGACAAATGAGACTACCTAAAAGAAAATACCCTTGTTAAGCTTTCAGGGCTCACCCTACAGGGAAATGCTGAGACCTCATTGTTAGGAGTTCACATTGAGATGATTTCCTAATTTTCTCAGGCCAGATAGCAAGGTTACCTCTGGAGCAGACTCTGACATTTTAAGTAATGAACATTATCACCTAATAGATAAACATGATCTTGATCATCAGGCCTGGGCTGTTTGGATACATTTTACATACAAGAATTTGAAACCTGCTTGGGTTCAGTTTAGCACTATTTGCCATTTCTAACATTTTATGATGCAAATTTCTTAGGATAAGACTGGGCAGAGAATGCCTGAGCCATTAACACCTATAATATATGCAGTGTGAATATACCGGAACTGCTTTTGCTCACCCTCTCCCCCTGACCTGTGAGGTCAGAAACCTGGTCTTGAGCTTTGCTAAAGACAGGCATTGCAATTATTTCTGGTCATTACTCCAGCCTCCTTCTGCCATGACACATTAACTTCTCTTGAATACTCAGATTTTCCTTGAATGAGAAACTAATGGAAAAAGTCTCCAGGTATTTACTCTGTAGTTACAGAATATATTTGCATGTAAGTGTATTTGTATTCAGGGAACAACTAATTCCTTGTTATCTTGCTAGATATGCATCCTCTAAATCACACATTTTTATCCACCAATGTAACAAACTTTGAGTTAGAAAGCAGGGACAGCCCAGATAATTTTTAAAACTTTCTTCAATAGATTAATATTGGCAGCAGTAATGCTATTATCTGAATCTTTTTAAAGAAAGGATATTTGATAATCTGTAGGCAAATCAGTAATTTTTATTTTTCTAATTGTTTGATTTGTGTGCTATTTTTACAGGTACTATGAATTAATGTAAGCATTCCATCACTAGTGACACAGAGCAACAATATAAGAATAATCTTTGTCTTTTTTTTCCTGAAATACATTTGGTTGTGGCCATACTGTACAATCAGCAAAGATTGATATTTTAGACAACATCTAAACAAAATTTATTTTCAAGTTCAGTAACATGCCTCATAGACCAAATTATTACAGAAATCCCTTAGATGTCGTCAATAAGGATATTACAAATGGGATGTCACTTTTTCATTACTGCCCAAAGGTGTCTTGCTTCCCTGTGCAAAGCAGATCTACCATGTTTAATCTGAGCTACCTGCATTTTACAACTATGTTCTACAGGTATAAAGGATTTCACAAGATACAAGACCCTATAAAAGTAAGAGATGCTGAATGCGTCTGGAAAGAGCAGCTTTACTGCAACCGGTGTTAACCACAGAAGAAAAGTGTTGACACTGAAAATTCTCTTGCTGTGTACAAGGTAGTATCTAAATCCTCATCAAGACAAAACCAAACAGACTGTATGCCTAGAGACTTGATTCCAAGAATAGCTGAAACTCAGGAAAAAAAAAAAAAAAAGAAAAAGCCCAGCATCTGATGTCTCCTTAAAAGTGGGGGGGGAAACCATCACAGGATCCTTACTTTTTCCTTTCATTTTCTAGTATCCTGAATAAATCTTTGAAGTACTGGGGAACACGGACAATCACATTCTCTGAAGGACCTATATCTTTAAGCTCAGGATAGAGTTTGGTGTCAATCACTTTCTTGATGTATCCCAGCCAGTCAAACTGCAATGACAAAGAGAAGGCTGGTTAAACCAAATTATGAAGAGAGATGATTTATTAATTAAGTTACCTTTAAAACTAATGGTTTCAATGCTTTACTTATTAAAAACTGAGAAACTATTGCACTTTGTCATTACATATGTTTTCAATCCTCATTGAAGTTGGTACTGTATTTAAAAGAACATACACTGTAAATGAGCACATACATTCCTAATGATACTTTTTTAACATGATGTTCTGAACACTAAAGACAGTTTTAATTATACTGGTTAGATATTTAAAGAAAAAGAATTTCAGTTATCCCCAACCAACCTGTGGAATCATGGCACTAAGCTCCGATATGTTCATTTTATTGTACATCACCTCACTTGTTCGATTTTCATATGGAATCATGATCTGGTGAAGAGAAAAAAAATGCACAAAAGCATCAAAACAAGGTTTATCTTGCAGGGACTCTTACATCATTACCATCCTTCATAATCCTGGTGCAGAAGTATCTCACCACCTGTTTTCCAAACATTTATGGCATTAACTTCTGTTTTTGAGGATTGCATTTAACTTGAAGAAATGGAATATTGTTCCTTTTATGTTTAACTCATTACTTCTTTTATGTTTAACTCATTACTGGGAAATTTAATGAGCTGCATGTCTTTGGACTTCAGATTGATTTAGCTCTGATTATGCTAAGACATGTTAATACATAAGAGATAAAAGTACACCTTGACCATTAATACTTATTCATTCCTTCCTCTCGGGGAGAAGCCAAGTTCAGCTTTAATAGGTCAAATCTGAGAGAGGTGCATCTTCATAACTGGAAGTGCATCTCATGTCCTGGATTTGAATGTGCTCTTGCTAGGGCTTTACTCCACCTGGGGGAAGAGCCAGCTACACACAAGTTTCTCCTCATTCCACCCCACCATCCTGCTTTCTATAGCAGGAAACCTAAGTATATAGGCCAGACATGAATAAAGCATTCCCCAACCAGGCCTCTCATCTGGGTGACCAGAGAAGCCAAATCTCAAGTTCCTCTGCAGCATCCAAGGATACAGCAAAAGAAATCCTAAATATTCAGCAGTCCTTTTATAACTGACAAGAAGGACATGCAGACTCCAAGACAGCTCTGTGGTTCATAATAGTAAAACAAACAAAGTACAAGATATAGCTCAAAATTTTCTTGGTGTTCAAAAGAAAGAAAAATTCCTGATGGCAATTCCAGCCCTGCTGTAAGGTAAATCCTATAAAACAGGCTGTATGCTGGGCAGTCTAAAGGACAGAGATTGATGCCAGACTAACCAGACAGCTGGCACTTCTCCAATCAAAATTCTCCAGTAAGTGTTTACGGTTTTAGTATTGCTCAAGCCATAGGGGGAAAAAATTTACTTTCTTTTCCCTTTCTGCAAATTTAATTTATCTGAAAAATCTTTAAACGCTTCTTGAAGCCATTTACTTTCTTCCTCTCAAAACTTTCCCTCTTGCTCCGGTGATTCAAACTTAACAAAAATCTTCCTTGTACACAACAAGCTCTTTCAAAGCATGCCACGCCTTCCTACATCCAAAGTATTCTTGCTGCCTCTTCCGGAGCATAGAAATTCTCCATTACATATGTTTACTTGAAAAAATGCAGAGGAACAAAGGATATAGTAAAACCTTCAGTGACAAACAGGACTTCCTCCATCACAGTAAGATGTTTATATAATCATTATGTTTATTAGGGTTTATGCAACAATCCATGTCCTTTGACTCATGCCTAATATCTGGACAGATGTTGGGAGGATTATTCTTACTAAAATAATCTGTAAGCAAGCATGGCTTGTTGCATAATGATGTGCATTACTGATGCTGAGGGTTGTTACATGATCTGTGTCATCTTACGTGGCAGCTTCACTTACAAACTTTGTGGATTAATGCTCTGTAAGACACTTGTTAAGCAAAGCATTAGAGCCACCCAAGCTAAGGATACATCTTCTTACGCCATCACTGATAAACAGAACAAATATTTGCTGTTTTTCAAGTGTGCTGGGTCACAAAGAAGTATTTGTGCATTAGTCCATCCATCCTAAGTAACTGAAAATGAATATTGGGCTTGGCTTAGACATTTGACAAAATTTCATCCCATTCAGCAGAGAGATGGAAACACTGATTGGCTGCTGTTGTGGGTGGCCTTCACTTCTGTACAAACACACAATTAACCAGCATCTTGTGGACTGCAACAGCAGAATCCAGATAAAAGATATCTGCTACATCACCCGTCCCATGCAACAGGTTTCTCTGCTAACAGGAGACCAGCATTTCACAAGGATAGCTTTTTTCCTTACAAATATGAAGGAATACTCAGCTCAGCTGGCAGTCCTGCAAACCAGCATCAAGTCTGTACCCTTACTTTTGGTGGTTTCCCAACACTGAGGCCAACCCTTCTCTCTAGTTTTAGTAGAGGTTGAAATGATAATGAACTTGCCACTCCCATGAGTGTGATTCCTGTAGTAGCCACACTGAAACAGAGATATAGAGAAGCAAAAACACTCCTTCAACCTGCAATAATCCTGGGGCATAAATTAAACTCCCTGCAAAAAATGTTACCAAGTAAATGTCAGAACCAAGTACCAGATTTAAATACACTTAGCTTTACTAAATTCAGTTGATCCCCTAAATTAAAACATCCACTCTCCCAGACTACTCCATGAAAACACTTCAGGAGCTAAGGGTGGTACTGCTGTAAACACCACCTCTCATCACCAAGATCCAATATTCTGAGTCTGGCCCTGCTTTTACACTGTTCCACAGAGAATCAGCCCAGTCTGCTTCTTAAACAACAGTAATATATCCTCGACACGGGTGCACAGCAGGAGCTCAGATTCTACACAGCTTCAAAATTATAGAATCACTTAGGTTGGAAAAGATATATAAGGTCTTGAGTTATGTCATATTTTTCCAGCTGCCCAGTGGGTACCAGTGAATTGGTATAGATGCACTTCAGCTGGGATATTAATCTCATCACCGTTTTGGAAAGAGAAGCCCTAACTCCTATGGGACCATCCTCAGGCACTTCCACAGCTTCTAACACATCAACAGCCCCTGTATCTCTGTTGCCATACGGATCTTCATCCCCCACCTCCACTGAGATGGCAGACCAAAGCACCTTGCTAATATACCTTGTTAATCCCTTAAACATTGCCATGCCACCCCCAGGCTTGCCTCTGGTCAGCCTGGCTGACATTACAGTTCAAAACACCAAGGGTATTTGGCTAAGGTTTTTCCTCTGAGAGTAAAATTTACAGTTTAACAATTAATTAAGGGAGAAATATTCATCCTTTCTTCATCAGGATCTGCTCCTTTCCTTTTGCTTCTAAAATCCCTATTGCTAACACTGTTGATATAAGGGCTATTCGTTTCACGAAAGGATTGTATTAAATTACCAACCTCTGCTATTTTAACTTCCAGTTTTAGCACTGATTTCATATCAGATTCGGCTCGAGAGGCGTTTGCACCCAGAAGCACTGCTGTATCAACCATGAACTGCAAAAAGGCATCTCGGTACTGAAAAGAAAGAGAAAGACTGAAATGACAACAGGATTTGCTCTAGTACAGCTGCAGCAGTAGACCAGAAATGCCCAGCCATAGGAAGCAGTATATTATTTTCATGCCTTAGGAATCAAGGTTGTGCTTTCCTTACCTTGAATGCCAAACAAGTTAAAAAGGAGAAATGACACTGTAAAAATACCATGCATAACAGAGATTGCTGTAGTTCAGGGAGTACAAACCTCAGGAAATATAAATTACAGTTCTGGATTAGACTGACAAATTTCAGCTCTTACAAATGGATTAGAAATGTGTAAAAATGAACACCAGTATTTTAGGCTAACTAATGCAGTAACCACCATGGGACAGAAGTACTTGTATATAAGTGCAAGCTTCATTTAGGAAACTTTGCAAGAGTGTTTTGACAGAAGTGTGTTTTCTGCTAGATACCCTGCAAAAACCAAAATCCAAACAAAGCACCACCCTTTCTCAGTTTGGAGCTCAACAAAACAAAACCAACAATGAAAAAAGATTAGGGGAAAAATGGTGGCTCTATTTTCCAGCTGACAATACTTACAGATTTTGCTTCTGTGGTATTTTCTAGGTAATCCTCTCGCGATGCCAGAGAGAGGCTTGCTTGATCAAGCTGTTAAAAAAACCACAAAGTAACATTTAACAGCTAAATTCATCAGATCCAAAGACAAACTGACAAGCAGCTTTGGAAGGGTTCATTTTTCTGGCAATTACAGTAGTTGTGTGCAAATACCTAACATATAAAACACTGCACCAGTCTGAGTTAGATGGAATTTCAAAACAATAGGAAAATGCTACGCTGTGCTGACAGGTATTAACTAAATCACATTACTGTGATCTGGGGACCTTCAGATGACCCTACAATAGCTAAGCCATCTAAAGAGAAGAATCCCAGGTGTGATTTAGGTGTTTAAAACAGCTACACCAGTGAGTAGGAAATGCAAAAGGACTGGGTCTACAGGATCAAACCATTGGTGCTGATGACCACGCATCCATCCTATGCCTGTTTCAGGGGTACAGGGGTCAGCTTGGGACCACATCAGCCTAGTGTACACACCAAACACCCCTGAGCTGCTGGAGCCTGAGAGCTGCTGTCTATCTGGGAGGCATCATCAGGTTTTTTTGACTGAAACTGAGGTTACATTTTTGAGCATCACCCTTGACCAGCACTGGGTGCTCTATTCAGTCTTTTGAACAGACAAACTGAAACTGAAGTGGCTTCCAGCCAGGATTGCATGCACAGGATATTGTTATGTCCCCAGTACTTTAGCTAAAGGTGTCTGGTAGTCCAGATGGATCTTTGACCTTCACTTATCTCTTCTATCTAAACATGGATCAAATTATCTGGTCTACATTCACCCTAATATTGGAATTAGGCCTGAAAGTTTGAGATCTGCATTTAGTGTTTTGAGTGAAACATCTACATGGGAATATTTGCATATAGTTTCAAATTCCTAACCAGGAAAAACTCACTACGCAGCATATATTTTTTAATAATTACTGGGAACTGAGATTTCCCCGAACTCTTCAATGTGATCAAGTTAAGTTAGGGTATGGAAGCTAAAGCTGAAAACCTCAACCAACCAGCTTCCAAACTCTGAATAAGACTGGAAGCAGAAACAACTGCTTTGACGTTCTAAACACTTTGGGTTTGATGCTGCAATTGTTTTTAAAAGATATGTCTAGTGTCGACAGATTGTATTTATTAATACAATTCATATAATTCTTTTTAAATCTAAATATTTTAGGTTAAGTGAATTATATTTCATATTTTCTAAATGTAAAAATAAATAAAACTTAGAATTCAAAGTGAATTAATAAAGGTAATCTTTTCCTCTACTAGCTCATATTCACAACCTTTAAAATATACCATAAACAAATAAAACAAACCATTCTCAGAAAGGAGAAATTGTGTTGCTCAGTGCAATTCTCATTCTTTGAAAAACAGCATCACTTTCTTTTGTCAGCACAAAGATGCAAAAAGAATACACTCTTATGCTTTTTGTACATGTGTCTTTGCAAGAGCCAACGTCAGATTATTTGGGGAATTTCAATTATGTGACTGTTACATTAAATGCTCCTTCAAATTCCCTGGTCTTAAGAATTAGATTTGACAGCACATTAAACCAAGAGAGCACAAATATGAGAAATAAACAAAAAAAGTTAGCCAACAGCTTCAGCACTCGTGGGAAAAAAAAGAAAAAAGATAATGTTGAATGTCGAACAAAGTTTTATTTGGAGTTTCCACTTCTTTTATGACCCATTGATGATTTTGCAATGCTGAACAAAAAGAATTTTGCAATAAAGCCATTTTCACAGGCAGATTGAAATACTCAGTGGTACATCTACACCCCAGGGAATTTATTAAAACATGGACAAAGTAGAGCACTGTCTGATGCCTTCTGCAGATCAAGGTCCTAATCAAATTAACATCAGAATACCCTACAGAATAATATGTTATTCATAGCATGCAGTGCTTCAGTTAGATATCTAATTCCTAGATGCCCCTAAGCATAGCAAGTGCAGGTAGTGCTGGTTGTAAATCATTTCCAAGAGACCAGCAATGAGGGTGTCCCTGCCCAACCAATTGCTGACAGGTGACTTGAACTGAAATATTATGACAGGAGACACCCAAATAAACATCCCCCTGATTCTACTTCTTCAGTTCTTTTAAGTGAGTCTCCAGCTAAAGAAAACCTGACAGGATCTCAACAGCATCGTTACAGAATGACACCTTCAATACAGCAAACTGTTGATCTGCTGTTCATTATCCAGGAAAATGTCCTAGAGATGAGGGAAAAGTTACCCTTCAACTTTATGCCAGTTAAATGCCTCAGTCAAAAGACATATGGAAGAACTGACTTAGAACTGACATCCACTCCAATACTAGCACAGTCCCTAAATACAATGTATTCTTGGCTGCATTCCTACAGCTAGCCAAGATGCTAGCAAAATAAGGATCTTAGATCCTATTTTGCTGTGATGAATGCCATCATAACTTTCTTATGTGTTCCTTCTCTCTCTTGCCTTCATGAACTATTTTCTTGTAGCCGTGGAGGGAGGGTCTGCTCTGGCTACTCATCTGAAGTTCTTAAACAACAACACATTTGGCCCAGGCACTCAGTCTTGCCACAGTTAGACAATTTTATCTGGAGTTTTGTCAGACTACTGGGAGGCAACATTTCTTGAATTTTTTTCTTACTAAACTCTTATGTAATGCCATGCACTGTTAACAAATTGTTAATGTTTTGGTCTAAAAGCAAGAGCATTTCAGGAAAAAGGTGAATTCTCTTATTTCACATTTAAAAGCACTTGGGATAAATCTGTGTTGTAAGATGTGGTATAAGCACCAGATTGTGTCCATCTCAAGAAAAACAGCTCAAGTTCAAAATATCTGCTACTGATGGACCATTTTTCATCATCACAGACAAAAAGCCTTCTTCATGCTGTCAATGAGTCATAAGCAGCACACAGAATTAGATATTCAGTTCTCATGCGCATACACTGACTATTGGTCTACTGGGACATTTTTACGGTTTTTTTCTATTTGAAAGAAGAAAACCAGTACAGAAATATTTTTCAATAGCATGTGGTTGCTAGTGGCTTCTACATTCCCATAAACTGGCACCTACATACATCTGTAAACCAGTAGATAATAACAAGAACAATCAAATGTAAACATTTGGTATGTAAACGTGTTTTTAAAAAAGAGACCATAAAATCCCATGCAAAGTAACCTGTTAGAAATGCTGTACTGTACCTTCAGGATATAGCGACTGGAGATTCTGTCGTCAGCAGCCACATACAAACGGATGAAGACAGAGCTGCTGTATTGGCCACGGAGAGTTGCCAAGGCTTGGACTAAGCTGAACCTCCTTTCTGACCACAGCCCTTCAGGTCCAATATTGGATTCCAACACAGGCCAGCGGAAAGGTGAATGCTTCAGTATACTTAACAGGGGTTTCACATCAGCTTTTTCAATTTTATCTGAAATGTCAAAGTGTGACAACAATTACACTCCAGACAATTCAAGTCCAGCAGCAGCCACACAAGACAAAGATTTATTGGCATCGATTGATTTCCAGGCAAGGCAATCACGATAGCTGAAACTCCAAGCCTCTGGGCCTCTCTGCTCTGCTTGTGAGCACAGCAGCATAGAGGTCCAACCCTCTTTATCTGTATCAAGAATAAGAGAGGCAAGTCAGTGCCCTTCAAAAAAGGCAAAGGCTGGAATTAGGTAAATTTAAAAAAAAAACAACAAAACACTTCTTGCTTAGGAACTAGCATAGACATTTCACTGGTTTTGGGGAGGGGGGTTACTGCTCATAATCAAAGCTAGAGGGGCACCAAGGCTCTAGAGCAGTCTGTCTTACTTGCTGGCAGTCAGAGGGGCCATGCTGGAAGAAAACTCAGCAGGAAATAAATCCTGAAAGAGTCAGAAGGACAAAGGAGACCTCCAAGCCTTCTTTCACCTGTGCAGCTACCTAAGACTAGTGATGTGTCCCGAATTAGTGAAGATTACCTTGCAGCAGCATTTACAAGATGAGGAAAAGCACTCTGCAAACGTGGCTAACTTGCTTGACATGCAGATAGCAAAGCTAAAGAGTCCAGGGCTGTCTATACCTAGCCCTGGGGTAGTTGATTAAACAGATTTAGAGAAATGTAGAAGGTGATGAGCAACAGGCTCTTGAAAATATCAGTATGAGAATTTCATCAGAGGGCTCCTCTGATTTAACAACGCCAGGCTCTAACCCCACAACCCTGGGGCACAGTTTAACATCCTTTTGCACAGATAAATATCTCTTCACAGTTTTGACAAGCAGAGGAGATTCAAAAACTGACTTGTGCCTTGGTGTACCTCAGTCTCCATTCACAGCTTCAGATGTGTAAAAGACCCTCAACCCCAGTTGAATCCATATCAGCAAAATCTGTGCATCTGCACAGAGCTTCACACAGCTCTGCAGAGAGACAAAAAGCCTGCCTTTATAAATGCAAGGAATGCATCTATGCTCTCTTCAAATCAGTCTACTTACCCTCATTCATGCAGGATGCATAAAGGGTCTTGGCCTTCTGTACAGCTTCACTGTCTCGTCTTTTGCTGATGGGTTTCTCTAGCAATGCTGAAAAAACAATAACTTTTTTCAATAGTTTGGAAAACATAGAACGTTTTCTTCCAAACGTAGAACACTGTTTGCCTGTTTCAGTATTTGGTTTAATCATAGCATTTGTTTAATTAAGTATGAGGCTCCATGTGTACTTTCTTAAGCAGTAGCACAGACATAATTGCACCTTTTTCAGTCCCCAACAGAGAAAGATTTTTTCTTAAATTTTAATGAGAACTGATATAAAACCAAATGACAGATGCAGCTTGTTACTCATCCTCACAACCAACTTCCCTCAGCAAACTGAGGTGACAGGCAGTCGTGGGGTGAGGGTGAGAACAACACACAGAGCAGGGAGTCAGGAATTTTTTCAAGTGGCTCAGCTTCTGGTGCTGGTACATTATGAAATCAGGGCCTAATGGAGAAGGTTACAGGATCCCAGGAGCAAGATGTAAATCAGCCATAATGCTGTAAATCAGCCACAATGCTGTAAATCAGCTGCAGATATAAAGTACTGTGCTAAATGTAGAGGCAGCTGAGCTTCAGGGAGACCTGTCAGCTCAGGTGCTGCCCAGCACAAGCACTTCCACGGCCAAGAGAAGCAGGTAACTCTTGAGCACAGCACAGGAACAGGGCTGGCAAACTCTGTTGGACCTCATCTGGTTTTGCAAGACCCAAGCAGGTCCTGCACAGCCTTGCCTTATTGTTACTGGGACCACTGGAAGGAGTGGCTTTGCTGGTATCAAGTCCCTCCTGTTGTGTGCTCAGCCAGAGCTAAAAAGCCATGAAAAATTCAACTCTCTTCCCTGCACCAAAGCACCACCCAGGGCTCTGGGTTCCAAATGAGCAGAGGCAGCACAGTGCAAGTGTGCTGAGAAGCATGCCCAACACAAAAGGGGGAACAAAGTACAACACAAGAGTCCCAGAGGTCTGTGAATGCAGAGAACCACTGAGACTCCATAGCACCAGCCATGGCAACAGCTCCCACACAGAGCTGGATCGGGTCAATGCAATGTTATTCCTCTGCCAGGACTGGCTGGGGACATGCAGAGTGCTGAAGAGGAGGTGGTTCTGCCATCCAAAAGCAGCACCCTCCTGCAAACAGTGGAGGTTGCTCTCTCCAGCCCTGCTCTTTCCAGCAGCTTGCCAGAGTCCAGCCCGCAATGCCTCCTCTCTGGGAGGGTAAAGGTGGCTGTGACTGCTCAGTTCTTCAGCTCAGAACAGCCTGGCTTTGCACAGCTTCTCTCAGTATTAGGAGCTCACTGCTTGAGGCAGGATTTTAAGGCACTTATTTCCCAAAATTTCCACAGCACCCTGAGGAACCAGCCATGCTGTGCCTCTTAGATATTCCCCACCTGAGCTCAGGTGAGCACTCAGACCACAATGCAGACCTCAAACTGTTTATTACTTTATTACTCCAGAAATACCATAGTGAAGAGCAAATGCCACTTTTCTCTCCCTCCAACCCCTTTTCTCCTTAAACAAACAAACAAAAAATCTCATTGCCTAATTCTTTTGCTTAGACCCTTAAGAGATTTAATGAGATTATTCCCTTTTAGTTATGAATAAGATTTTTCCATTAAAATACTTCTGGAGAGTATAGCTTTGGTTTCAAATCCTCAAATATTTCCCAATTTGTTAAATACAATATAATGCAAATCATCAATATATATGTTCAGTGTGTACAATTCTTAACAGCATAATCAGACCTGTTCACATTTTTAAAATGGCATTTTGAAAGAAATGATAAATGAATCCCCCACAAAACTAAGGATGAAAATCTACCCTCCCATTAAAGTAATTACAATAATTTCTGTCTTTGCCAGTGAGCTGTGCAACCATGAAATTTTGAAGCTAATAAAATCCAATGACTAAAGCTCAAGAGAGAAACAGATTATAAGAGCCAATAAAATCAACTCTAGAGATACAACTGCATCAAATTGTGTTAAAATCAGATCTGATGTTTTCCCATCAAACCATCTCACTAATGTGACATCTACCCCACCTCACTACTGCAAAGAGTGAGGTGGGGTAGATGTTGCCAACTTGCTCAGAATTCTTTTATGCAGACAATTGTCTGTTCTGATTACATAAAATTCAGTGATCAACTATGAAAGACTAAATAAGATGCTTGAATCCTGTGGACACTGAAATAGGAGGTGTGAACCATGGATGGTCTTTAGGTTATGGAGGTTTCCCAGCCTCAACCTCAAGTTTTCAGAAAGATTTAGAAGCTCAAACCTGGAGCACTGCTCACATCCACGTTATTTCTACATTAGCTAGTATAAAAGCCAAAGACAAGATTTAGAAATTTGCTTCTTATTTAACTCACAAATATATATGGATTTTATGTGCCCTTGAGTATTTAAATTCTTAAAGATGAATAGCAAGAAAAGGCAAGAATAGCAAGAAAAGGCAAGAAGCAAAGCATACTGATCAAAGATATATGTAATCAATTTGTCTGTCTAGAGGTTGCTTCTTCATGGAAAGAAAGTCAGTACTGTGATTGAAATCAATGTAGGCCCATCAAGCTCTCTTTAAATGAGCAATATTGGGTCCTGTGAGCAGCCTGGCCACAGCTGCAGGCTCTGACAAACCCACTCCCTACAGAGCATATCTGTGTGTGTGGGTCGATGCACGCTGCTGTCTACAGGGCAGCCTTGGGGAGGGCAGCAGCTCATTCTGCTCCCCCAGGACTCTGCAAGCTGAACAAACCTGCCCCAGGCCATCCCACACTCTCTGAGCAGTGCTTCACCTCCTCACACATGACATAGGTTTCAGGCTCTCCTCTACAGTAAGGGAAATGCCAGCCAGTGACACACGGAGAGCAAATTCAACCCATCTGAAAAATTCACCTGAACTGTTGCTGTCTGGGAGAATTGTCTTTCCACTTAAAAACTGTAATAGCTTCAGATATCTTCTGTTTTGATGTCAAAATGTAAGCAAAACCTATATTGTCTTTCAAGGGATAGGGAGAGAAAGGGTACCAAAGATCTGTTAATGCTGTGCCTCATAAAATACTACAGATTTGCTGTTTAGTTTTTTACTTTGTCTTTCCAAGCTCCAACTCTCACACCTCACGAAGGAATTGTGTGTATTCATACAAATCCACTCAGTTCAGCAGCTAGGTCTGATAGGCTTTCTTTAAGCACAGTTTCCTTAAACTTTGGCCCAGTTAGGGAGATCAGGGCTACCAACATTTTGACTAAAACAGCTCACTTAGCACTGAGAAGGACACTGAGCTTGTTCTCGGAGCTGTCTTGCTTGCTTGCTTTCTGTTTTCTTGCTTCAAACTGAAAGTTCTAATTCCTTAAAGCAATCTTCCGTTTTAGGACATCAATTTTTTACCTCTAAAGAAGAATTGTTAGGAATAGTTTTGATCAGATTAGGAAATACACATCACTCCAACAAAATCTGCAGAGGTTAATAAGAAACCACAATCTAAGGTGATTTCCAGACATCTGAAAAAGCACAGAATTGTTATTAACATCGACCAAAATTTAAGAATTTATTGCTGTTACCGATTTATACCGCTAGCCTGCCTGTAAAGCAGAATATCATAACCAAAAATCACCAGGACAAACAAAGTGAACCGACATATCTTAAGCCAGCTGAATATACAATTTGGATGCCATTTCCTTAGCCAAATATCAAGTATATGAATGGCTTTTCTAGTTCTTTTTCAGTTACATCTTCCACTCTCTTCACTTTAAAATTATTTCCAAAGTAATTTTCTTTGGGATAAAAAAAGATCTTTGCCTCCATCACTGACCTCAGCACCCCATTGTTCTTATTTCCATATGCACAGGATGCCCAAATGCAGTATTTATGTTTCCCTTCATATAAAACTTAGGTATGGCAAGTGTCAACACCTATTACCAATTGCACTCCACAGTGCTGTAATAACATAACTCATCTCATTAAGCAGCTACCACTAGCACAGAAAACTTGTCAGAAACTGGCTAAAGGTGCTCACAATATCCTAAACTTCCCAAGGTTGCAAATGGCTTCATCACTCACTTTCTTGTATGAAGGAGATGAGGGTGCAGAAGTTCCCATTTCAGTCAAGGCTCTTGAACTTCTGTCACCCCAGGTCAGGCAGGTTTGCATCACTGCACTCCCTGACTCTCATATAAAACACAAAGACTCAGCATCACCAGCAAAAAAAGCACTCCATAGCTGGGAGTGATCTTCATTTGTCTGAACTGGAGATGTTCAAATATACAGTCAAGGAAAAAAAGGCACAGCTGGGGGTGCGGAGCTGGGAAGGAAGGAAGAGAGTTTATATTGAGTTGCCTCCACATAGTTCTTTTTCAAGGAAAGAGGGCTAAAAAAGGCCAGCTTCCTGTGGTTCACTACCCTTGAGTAAATAGCAATCATCTGCTGTTAAAAGTGAGAGCAAGGCACATTACAAAGTCAGCTTTGCATGTGTGTTTATTTAACTGCATACTATTCTAAAGCTGCTAAGGATAGTCTTGTGGCTAAGTGTTACCTTTAATCTTACTTTCCATTTCCAGCCTTTGTTGATTTTCCAGCCCACTGTCTTGCACAGCTTCACTCTGGTTTTCAACCACCCTGCTTTATTTACGGCACCAAGAAATCCCGTACCTTTCCTTCTTCTGACTTGGACTGCATGAAAAAGGATTGTAAAGCCAGAGTTGCAGAGAAAAGAAACATGCACGCCATTTATTCAGATTAGAAATATTGATTCCATTTATCAGTCTCCTGATCAGATTGTATATATACTGTACCCTATAAACTACAGACAGTTTTATATATATATAGTTGTCTTGAAATCCTGAGACATACTACGTTGTTCATGAGGCATATTTCCTATTCTAGTGAGAAAAATAAAAGTTTTCTCTGCACTTTACAACCCTAGATATAGAGAAACCATTGTGTTAGTAAAGACAGTAGCATTTTCTCCATTTGTTTTTGTCCTTATCCTTTTACAAATATTTGCTCTGTGTGGAAAATGCAAGCTCAAGAGTTTGCACAGTGATATCTGACAATGATCTGAAATATATTATAATGCTTTTTATCTTGAAGAAAAATAACCACATGTGCCAACATCCCCCAGGGAATATGCTTGGACTGTAAAAAAACCAAAAAATTATACAAGAACCCCAAGGGACATCCCATTTCCTGGAAAGCTGTAACCCTGGAGGAATGAAAAGCTAGAAGCAGACAAATAATGCAGCATGAACTCCCAGGGCAATGCTAGAACAGACAGGAGTCTTGGATTGCAAAACCAGAGAAGTATCAAAGTGGGGAGATGATCTTAGTGTGTACACAGGCTGGTGAGAGAGACTGTAACACAGCCTGCCCTTTGGCTGTCTGAATTGTAAAAACAATGTTGGACAGTTGGACAGAGGGCAGAAAAACATCAAAACAATTGGGTTTTTTCTTTTCAGGGTGTGGCTTGAGAAACAGAAGTGAGGGACAAAAAAAAAACATGCAATGAGGGAACATGATTTTTCTCACAAAAAATGTGAAAGGGTGATGGGATCACAATATCAAAACACCTTTAGAAAATGGTGCCAGAGAGGTCTTTAGTCTATGATAAAAAGACACAAAGAAAGCCAGTGATTGAATGGTGAAGACAAATTCAGCAGTGACAGTGATTAACCACTGGAACCAGCAACCAGAGGAGATAGTGACATCTCTGCCCCTTAATATTTTCAAGACTTCATGCTTTTTTGGAAGATAAACTTTACCCCAATATCAATTATGTTTTATCCCAGTGCAAGCTACTGAGCTGCATTACATGGGTAATGTAATTGTCTGTGACACAGAAAAGGCCATAGGAAATAATCTAGTGGTTACCCCTGCAATTGCACTCTACACATTTAGGATACAGATCTCAAAGCACTCTTAGGCATGACAGAGCAAGGAGACACAGCCATTATCTATTGTTGCAGACAAAGAAAGTGAGCCACAGACTGCTCCTTATCTAACTAATGTCAGAGTCCTAGTGATTGGAATAGTGCTCCTTTATGAACATAAAACTTGCTGAACTTGATCCACACACTCAAAGAGCTTGATGCTTTGGAGACGGTGAATGCCCCTCAGCCCCTTTAATTTCAGAGACAGTGGGAGTTGCTTGGCATTGCCCAGATGATGCTCAGTACTAAACTGAAAGCAGCTCGTAATGCATTCTTTTTGGGATCAGACTCAGAAAGCAGCCCAAGGGCCTACACACTCAGCAGGTTTGTTTGTAAATACCCAGTGACAGAGAATTTCTCTTTCAATACTTGAGCAATAAAGACTCTGCTCACTGTGCTCTGCAGCTATAAGAACTGAGTTTCTTAACTGATGAGAAGAATAATTAAAAGAACTGTTTCCAGCTATCAGTGACAACCTTTGTTTCTTCCCTAAGGTAGCACTATTATGTGCTACCTCTGTGAAAAAACAAAACCCAAGTTATCTTTTGGAAAATTGCAGATGATCCTCTGATGCCAGCAGCAGGTTCTTTTAAGGATGTTCTGTGAGGAATTATCTCTTAAATGTAGAGAAAAACCTTTTCAAACCTTGGTTGGAGTTTAGCATCAAACCAAACACACAACACATGTATGCAGAATGTCATCCCTTGAGGTCCCTGAACTATAAGATAATTAGATTAATCTGGTCCTCCTTAAGAATGTCTAACCCTTAATTCCCATATTTTCTTCATGCTGAAGAGATATGGCAAAAGAGTTCCTGAAAAGTAACCTCTAAAACCCAAGCATCCAAGTGCATCTGTGCCACTGGGGCTGTTTAGCACTCCAACTGCAGCATGAAGGCATCGCCCCCTCTTCGAACTCTCTTCGAACTTGTGAACTCTCAGCACACTGGATTTCAGAAGTCAAGGTCAGTATGGTTCACAGAGCAAAGATTTGGCCAGGATGCCAAAGGGCACACAAAAAACTTTAAAACCACACTGCTGTTACAGACATGACAGCTCGACAAATACATGAGCTTACACGTTCCAAGAGTGATCATTTCAGAATGGTTTGGGGCCAGCTGACATTCATTTAGAGTATCTGGTTTCCAATTCCTCCTTTTCAGAGTCCAAAGTGAAGGAGAGCTGGCAGTGGTTAAGTTTCATTGTGCCTATGAGGGGCACAGTGTTCTACCCTAAAATAAAAGAACTGGCCACAGCATATGAAATTATACACAAGACTGCTGAGGTCATTTGACCAATGGTAGCATTCCCATCTTGATACATGAAAATAAGAATTTACTTAGACTGCAACATTGCAGGTTACAGAATAGTGAAAGAAGAAAATCTGATACATATATTTTTATTCTCATCAGTTTGGAAAATGAATTTATAGCTGGAATAGGGTCCAGAGGAGAGAGTGAAGAATATTTTATATATAGGTGTGTGTGTGTGTGTATGTGTGTGTGTGTATATGTATGTATATATGTTCTAAAAGGAAGTGATAGACTTGATTGATATTTCAAGCTGAACATATTTCTTGGGAACAAGACAATTATCATCAAGCCAAGATTATTCTTAGAGTTAAATCTGTTCCCTCAGAGCACTCTTCCGAAAAAGGCATGGCTCTCTCCTGTAGGACACAACATTGAATGTTTCAGTACAACTTTATCCCTCTTAGCAGGTTAATAGCACAGGTCAAACTCCCACACGAATGCACCTGCCCAGCTTCCATTTCAGAATTGTTTTGCATCTGGAAGCCTTGGAAGAAGAGCAAAGCAAAATCTTGCCTGCCTGGAAAATACCACAGAGACAAATCTCAGGGGATGTGCAGATGACTGCTTACAGTTCTCGTCTGACACCAGTGCAACCCAACCTCACATACATAATTTCAAGGCCTCATTAAATTCCTTTATGCCTTTAAAATACAAGTTCTGCTGAGAAAGTCTCCTGATAGGCAACCTAAGTGTGCAAAATCGCTTCTTTCCTCTCATAGCAATTGATAACAATATTTGGTTTCTGAGGTTTCCCTAAAATACAAGCTAACCTAAATTTATTTCTTTTTTTGTAAACTACTAGTTCTGCTAATTGCTCTGCAATGCTTCTTGCTAGTTCAGCTATCTTATGCACAGTCTGACATGTGCAGTCTGGAGTCCTTTTCCCCACCAGACACTTTACTAGAAGTGAACTGCAAATGATTGGTTTTCAAATAAAAATTTGTTTGCAAAAGTCCAAAATATGAAAATACACAATCTGAAGATAAAATCTTTACTCCCTCACAAATAAACAAGCAAGAAAGGCAATGAAAAATATTCTTGCCACCAAAAATAAATTAAATAATTGCTAAATTGTTACTGACTATAAGGTTCTTCTTCCTTTTCTTTGTGCGTTGGTGGCTGTAAACAATTCTCAGTTTCAGAGCACAGGAAGGGAAGCAGTCCAAGCCTTATGCAGTACAAGATATATTTCATTGCATTTTATAAATACCTATTTTGAGTTTCTGATGAATTATAGACCAGATTTCTCTACTATTTGCTAAATATACATATGGGAGAACAAACTAGCATCAAAGACTTGCAAAAAAATCTTTCTCCATATGCTTAAAACTATCCTTGCCTAATTAAAGCTTTTTGCTTGGAGTGTCTAAAGTAAAATAAAATAGCAAATCAATACACCTTTCTGGTGCTTATGATGCAAGGTTTAAATTTTTCCAGAGCATACTTAATTCCCACTTTCATGTCTTTTGCATTCCCTTCTTAACCAGCCTTCTACTGCTTTCTTAT
Organism: Dicaeum eximium; assembly: GCA_013396995.1. Classification (NCBI taxonomy): domain Eukaryota; kingdom Metazoa; phylum Chordata; class Aves; order Passeriformes; family Dicaeidae; genus Dicaeum; species Dicaeum eximium. The sequence continues at coordinate 156,193 of VWZP01002795.1, forward strand.
CTTTTGTCTCTCAGTTCCCCATTGTTAATAATATCACCAGAGTCATCTTATTGGAATATATAAGAGATTGAAATAATCACTCAAAGCAAATTTCATAATGGCAAACCCCTTACTCACACAGAATATGGAATAATGCTGAGCACTAGACTGCCCTCATATTGTCCTACACCTGCTGTGTTGTATATTCCTACTTCTTTGGAAGGCAGAACCACGCAGGATGTCAATGGATGTGACCATTAGTCATTTTTGGAAGGCCTTGGTTGGCTTACATAGCCTCAGGTATGCCTTAGATATTAAATATAAAAGTTTTCATATTTTCAAACCAGCAACTTGTTTGGTTTTCTTTTTTTTTTTCTTTAATAAAACTACCAGTGTACTCTGCAGGTCCATAAGTTCATTCCTCAGAATGGTCCTTGTGAAGCTAATGCTCTAATCCAGGTCTGCCTTGTTTTGATAAACTGTGTCTCCCTGCTCCCCCTGTTTTATTCTGTGAGCTGAGGGGAGAGGATGAGTTGGTGCTTGGTTGGTGGGGGGCGAGTTTAGTTTGTTCGCTTTTTTTTCATTGTTTTGGTTTTTTGGGGGTTGGTTGGGGTTTTTTGTCTATTTTGGGGTTTTGTTTTGTTGGGTTTTTTTAAGGCATTTAATCATGATCAAGACACCAGTTATCAGTTCTGGAAACTTTCTTTCTTATTTGATGCAATTAACGTCCATCAGCCAATTTCTTGATGGCAGCATTCATCTCACCATAGATGGAAGAGTGACTCTTGAAAATAACAGCCCTTCATTATTAATTCTTCTGATAATCCAATGGAACATTTAAATCATTATGAATTAATTTTGCACTCATGAGAATGTAATTAATATGAATATGTATTTCCACAGGAATTCATGACAATCTAGTACTTAATCAATTTGTATAGGTTCTAGTTCCCAAGGAACATAAACCAAGTAAAACAAACAAATATTCCCAAATACCAATTTCATTAAAGGATTCTGTATTTAGACAAATAAACCCGACTAATATACTGACATTCTAGGGCTCCCCCTGGCCCCTTGAAAAGAAATTCCTCAGTTCTTTCCTTGAATATCCATTTTAGCAATATGGAAGTCCTCATGGAAATAGCACTCACACAGCTGTGCTTACATAAATACTTCCTAATGCTGTTCAGTGCCCTCATACACAGCACATTTCCGAAAAGGAAATGTTGTTTGTTTACAATTTCAGCATTTTGTAAGTTCTCGGAGTTTGTATATCAAAAGATAAGCCCATCATGTGAGTTCCTCCAAAAGTCAACATAACTGTACACAAACTGTGACCAAAACAAAAATCGCTTTATAAGGAGGTGAGAGCCTCTGTTCATAAATTTAATTTCAATAATAAATCTTATCTTTTGAGTAGAATTGCCCTCTTCCCTGTCCTGCCCCTCTGGCCCCCTAGTATTAGGCTCTAGGGGATAACACATGTCATTGTTATGTTAGGCAAAAGATTTTAAACCGCATTTACAGCAGAAGATTTCAAATTTCCCAATCATTACAATATGGGTGGAGCTCCATACTAAATGGCAGCATTACATTTACTTCATTGCAATAATATTTTCCACATGTACTTGTGGAATTTTTTTTTGCCAAAAAGAGGAATTAGATTTCATGGATTGCTGTGCCTTCCAAGGTATCAATCCTCATTCTGTAAAATTACCCACCCAAAAACAGCCATCAAAAATTTTGAAATTCAGTATCTGCAAGTATGAATGATACATATCATACAAACCCCAGGTTCACTGTAAATTTAGGGGAAATATGTGCCACATGTGGAACAGGAGTGAGCAGGATGCCCTGCTTTGGTTCTAGCTGAGGGCTCAGAGGAGGATGCCATTCCAATCTCCAAACCAGGGAGATGCTGTGGGAATCCTGCGGCTCAGTTACTGTGCTGCCTTTAAACCTCATTTAGGAACCAAAATTGTCTCCTCTCTGTACTCATGGTTTCCCAAAATCACCCATTACAAACACAATTTTCATTCTGAGCAGCCACAAAGCCTAGAAAAGTCCTGGCTTCTCCACTTTTGACTTAGGTATTTCATTTTACCAAAAAGCCTCTAACTTCTTGCCTGGAGAGATTTACCTCACTTGTGCCGCTTAGGTTTTTTCTTACACTCAGGTAAACAAGCCACTATAGGAAAGATCTGGACCACTGAAAAAAAGTGTCTGTACCATCGAAAAGAGATCCATTTATTGCAGAAAAGACCAAGCAAGACAGCATGAAGTGCTATTGCTTTTTTCTGCTTTCTTGTTATTCAAGAGCAGCTACCCAGCAATATATTGGAGGCAAAACCATAAATATCCTCTTTTATTTTAATTACTGCTGGTATTCTTCCTCATCCTTGGAACAGCTCTCAAAAAGCTCAAATAACTTTGAAGGAAACAAATCACAGGAGACAGGTCAGCTAATACAGAAACCTGGGGATGAGCGTCAGCAGCTGCATTACAGATTTCATGGGACACATCCAAATTATCCCCTTGGTCCCAGCTGAGCACCAGTTGAATGGTGGGAGAAAACACCCAGCCCTAAAAGAGTCCTGGCACAGGGTCCTCTGTGCAGGACAGCAACCACTCAACAGCAATAACTGCTCAAACCAGCTCCTGGGATCAGTCTGAAAGGATATCCCATAGTCAAACAGCATAAATTTCCAAAGAGATATTTTTACTTACTGGTTTTACTTATAAATTCTTTTCCAAAGGAAATCATTGCAGATTATCTTGGGAAAAGTTGCCCACGTTGCCAAGATATTTTGTTTGCTGTCTGTCTCATGTTCTTCAGAAACCCACCCACCATATCCTTCTAAAAGGCCTCCATTTCTTTCTGTTTACCACATTGGAAATTCCTCATTTTAAACTGACTGACATTCAGAAAACAGCCAAACTACAAAGCTTAGCACAGCAAATCAGCCTGAAGTTGGTCTCTCACTGGACTAGGAACAGTATAGAGACTTAATTTGTAAACTGGTTTCCAGAGTCATAAATTAAATTTAAAAGATCTGGAAGACATGTTCACAAATGATTCACATAATTTAAATCAGCTCCTCTGCAGTGCTGAGACTTAGGAATGTTTGCGGAGTTTTGTTTTTATTTTAATTTATTGCTTCCTGCATGGGCACTCAGAGAAAGAAAAAAATAAGTCAGCTGTATAGCATTGTAGTTCAGAGAAAAGAAACGAAGCTTCTGGGTTCACAACCAACATTCCCCACGGGTAATAAGCACTGAATTATGTGCCTCAGACCTCCAGCTTAACTGCTCTACAAAAAGCCACTTGCTTTTCAGTGACAAAACAAAAGCACATCTTAATGGAGGTCATCAAATCAAAATGGAAAAATTCATCAGGAACACAAATAGCCTTGCAGGAAATGTTATGGTAAGTGGAGAAACATTTAGTAACTCCTAGAGTTACTGTGATCTTGACCTGACACAAGGCTGGAGCTGTTGCAGTTTGAGATCGCTTCTGCTCATACAACACAGGCCACAGCCAAATGATTCTTTCCATTTTGAAGGACTCCAAGGATCTCCTCATCAGAGGCCTATTGGGCACTAGAAGTGTTGGCTCTTAGCCAGTGTGAGGTACTTTTTAACATGCCTGTGGTGTAGCGGAAAAGGAAAGGCTGGCTTCAGGTCAGGGACAATCTGGTCCAGCCAGGAGTGCTTAAGGGGAAGTAGTCGTACCTCAGTCCTATCCAGGAAAGTTCCATAAGGAACAGTTCTATAAGAAATTTTAACCTAAATATTACATGTCTCTTACCTAGGTGTGGGTCATAACCCAAACCACAAGCCCCTCCTTTTGAGATATTTTTGGCTCTCTACAATTATCTTCCTTACATTCCTCCACGACGCCTGAAATCCTGCTGAAGATCACATCCAAGGAAAGACCTACCACTACTTTCTCCAGGCTAGAACTTTATTTATTTTGTATAGTCAGGCGATCAAAGTGAGTTACACATGTGGTTTGTGGATTCCTCTGAGCACAGAAAAATAAACCCAAGTGATCCTCAAACAATGTATGGAAAGGAAATTAAAAGGGAAATGATGATATGATTTTAGCTTAAGACAGCTAGAGAAACCCATGGGAGCAGCATATATATATTCCTACCCCATTATAAACCCAAATCTTAAAAAAATAAGTATTTTTAACTATCACATTACTTTTTGCATATCTAGAAGAACCCCAAAATTGATGTTTCTAATCCCGATCCTTTAATCAGCCAGAGGTATGCAGACAAAAAATCTACCACCCAGTAGTTCTTAGCTATTTTCCATTGACCTACAATAATTTCCTCTTTTTGGAATTCCCTGTTAAGGCAAGAAAAACCTTCACTGATACAGAAAATAGTCTACCCTTTTTTCAAGCTGACACCTGCAAAGTTGTTTGCTCTTGTGAGTCTCAAAAAAACTCCAAAAACACACCAAAAAAAACAAAACACATACAAAAAAAGAAAACTAAACGAAACCCAAAAACACACACACAGAGAAAAAGAAACAAAAAAAACCCCCACAAACAAACAAAAAAAAGCCCCACGAAACAAAGAAACCACAAACAAACCAAAACACCAAACCCAAAAGAAATTGAAAAAAAAAAGTTGCATTCTCAAACCCACTAACACCTAATGCAGGGCTCAGTACATTACATTACACAGCCACAATTACCTTTTTTTGGTAAGACAAAATTAATTCTTATACTTGCTACCCATTATCTACTGGAAGATCTTCTTCCATAGCAATTGCTCCTGTACAAAAAAATTAAGCTTCCAGAAATTTGAAGATACACTTGTGCAATCTGTGCAACAGGACTTTGCCCAAAATCCCTTTTTCAGGAACCCGAGCAGGCTCAGGAACATTCAGGGACCAGAAAACAGATTAGATGTCCAAATAGTTTCTTCTAAGTAACATAATTTTTTAATATATAGCTGAATAAATGTTTCCATCTATATCATACCATCAAAGAAAATCAAATATGAAAAATGTGTCTTTCTGGCCAAGTCATGTTATCATTTTAAGATTAATAGTTTTCTTTAATATGATAAATATTTCAGAGCACAGCACTAGCATAATGACCAGGTCTTTAAAGACTGAGGCTTTTTTAATCTACCGGACGTCAAACAGGGATATTTACCATGTGGTACAAAGTTCTACTAAGAGTTCTTGAGAAAGGAGAGATTGAATTTGCTCCCAAGGCCTATTCAGCCCTGTAACTGTTTCTCTATGCAGGAGTTCTTCCTCTTTAGCAAGATTGTGGTCATACACAAATTAATAACTCAGTGTTGAGCTAATATATTGAAATAACTCAAGAGAAAACACAAATATACCTAGAGGCTGAAGTTATGCTTATTATTTCAGCTACCAACACTTTCCTTTTTTCCTTTTTTTTAATTACAAAGACTATTTTGTGGAAAGTTTATGAAGTTAAAAAGTTAAGGATGAGATGGCAAATGTTATATTAAAAACACTCCTGTACACCAACCAGCATTTCACATCTTTTTGTCCCTTTCCGTGCCAAGGGCCTCTTATTAAATAATTCTGTATAAACTCCCTTTATCTGATATGGAGTTTCCATTAAGCAAATACTTCCCACTTGGATGTTTCTTTCTTTGTCTTTGCATTTTTTCTAGCTATGTATCAGCAACTTCTAAAGGAACTGCAGAAAGAAAACCAAATAAAAATCTGGCTTAGCATGATGTCCTTGATTAGGACCTGTAAAAAGAGGAAATTAAGGGTGACAGTGACAGCTTGCTACTCTATATTCAATTAAGACTGGCCTCTTTGTGGCTATGGTTCATGCAGGATGTGCAGTTATCTAATACAACCCAGTTCTGGCAGCAGAACAATTAGAATGCAAAGCATAACTTAAAACAGTCTCTGGCAATATTTTTTTTTCCTTTCCTTGTGCCATCCTCAACAGATTTTAAACAAAAGTCTTGAGATCATATACTGTGTTGAAAACCAAAACTCATATTCTGAACCCAACTGCAGCTTTTAAAATACTTAATGATGTGAAAATTGGAAACAATAAGACTAAAGAAAGCACTTGGAGAAGGGCTTTGGTGCCTATCACAAAATCCAAAGAAAAATGAGCGCTATATTTAAGCATTAAATTCTAAAACTGACCTCTGTTCTGTGGTGAGCTCAAGCCAGGCTCTTATGCCAATTAATTTGTCAATTATGTACTCAAGGTGGGCAAACAATATTAAATCTTGCATGTGTCCCTTTTTTTGAATGACTCACTTCTAGCCAAGACAATAAGAATCTGGCAAGATTTCCTACCTAACAATAATCATCACTCTTCCTCCCCATTTGGTCTGCAGGGCTTCCTGGTGAGGTAGCCACGCTGCAGAGCATAGCCCAAAGTCAAGTCACATGCACATTAAAATACCTTTCTTCCTACACATTTCCACCCTGGGGCTATTTTTTCCTGCAGAAACACATTCTTAAGAAAATTTCTGTTTCCCTGATGATAGCTCAGGTACTTCAGTGGCAGTGGGAAGGAAACCCAATACCCAAACAACCTCCATCTCCAGAAACCTGAGAATTGCCTCTGCCAAGGGCTAGGGGAGTGTACTGGAAAATATCATTCTGGTTTGGCCTTATTATAGTCTTTCCTGCTGTTGGCCACTGTTAGAGATAGCCTGCTGCCCTGGACTGATGACTGATTCTGAGACATTCTTACATGTGTGTGCTGAGCTCCTGCACTCTGGTCCAACCATCTACTGCAAGGGGGAAAGAGTTAAATCCCCTTGCCTTTTCCTTTTGCTATAATCAGTATAATTTCATCCCTCTGTTCTTAACTGGTAGAATTTCCAGAATTCCCAGCAGTTCTGTTCTTCCTCCCAAATTCTGCTTATGTTAAATTCATTATCTCTCAATGTGATTTTCAATTAAAAAAGAAAAGAAAAATATACTTAAAAGAGAACATCAAGTCAGGCTGTTAGATGTTATCCAGTGATGAGAACTGTGGAGATTTTTGGTCATCTTAAACCCAGACAATTAACAAGTGATAGGCCAACCAAATACTTTTAGAAATTATCTATTTACCCTTTAGTTTGAGGTCCACATTGTGTCGCAGCCAGGGATAAACACCATAGTTGGACATATCTTCAGGAATAGGGTTATTGTATATCCAGCCATCACATGCAAATCGATAGAAGTTCTCACATGGATCTACAGATTGATTTATCTTGCTCAGGATGCTGGCAGCTGTAAAAAAGACACCACATAGATTTTGTGGAACACTTTTTCCTAAATAGAGAATTACACAAGGCTACAGTTCAGAAGTTATGATTAATAAGAAAGAAACAAACAAGACAAAATATCTGCAATGAATCCTCTTGAGTGCCATACAGCAAGGATGACAGAACTAAGCACTACATGAACATGAGCTGCTGGAGCCAGACACCTGAAGACAGGCTCTCCATTTGTTGCCATGATAGAATTAATTGCCTGAGGAATTTGGTAGTGATACATATTAAGTAGATTGTGATTAGCCTTTCAGTAACTATGCAGTGTAGTTGAATACTGCACAAGAAAACAAATCAAATTCTGATCTACCATACATTGGAAAAGATAATTGTATTTTCATCTCCATTTTGTGACCGCTTCCTTACCAGTTACTATTGTCAGTGAAAGAGAGGTGGTAAGGGAGAGATCAGTCTGACAGGCCCAAAACTCCGTAGCTTTTCAGTACCTAATCATAAAATCATAGAATAGTTTGGGTTGGAAGGAACCCTTAAAGGTCACCTAGTCCAACCTTCTGCAATAAGCAGGGACATTGTCAACTAGACCAGGTTGCTCAGAGTCCCATCCAACCTGACCTCAAACACTTCCAGAACGGGGCATCCACAACTTCCCTGAGTGACCTGTGCCAGTGTTTCACCACTCTCAACATAAAATTTTCTTCCACATAACTAGTCTGAATCTACCCTTCTTAATATAAAATCATATAAAGTGTGTGCCAGATCTGGTACAAAAGCATCTCTGTGCTTAACAATTCACTTGCTAGTTTTCTGATAACTGGAAAGAAAGCAACAAAATTCACCTGAAGGTCTATCATTCAACATTTTGTTTCCTATTAAAAAAAAAAAAAGAAAAATAACCCCTATGGGAAACTTTGAGTCAACCTAGTTAGACTAGTATTATACAAAAATTAAAACACTAATTTTAATTGTACAAAATAAACAAAACAGAACCAACTTGAACAGTGCCTTTTTAAAAAGTTTAGGGTTGTCATTCTTTCTCCCTCATTAATTAAGCTTTTTGAGTAAAATGTATAATGGGAAATAATTAAATGGTATAAATATCTCATTAACATACTATAATCATGGTATAATTGAGAAGATAAAATTGATGCTTACCAGCTTCAATGCATTCTGCAGTCAAACAGTACTGTTGCTTCGGATGAAACTTTATAAGACCTTGGCTAACTGCAAAATGGAAAACCATAATGAGATCATTTGCAATGAATTTTGACAGCTGCAGCCAAATGTTGTGTACTTGATCATTCCAGTATCAGTGCAGCCTCTGGTCCCAATGCCTCTCTGACTGCATTGATTTAGAGCACTCAGAATGTATATTAAGTAAATATTTAGAATGTATATTATGTAAATACTGCAGCTTGTACAAACAATTTTCCCCTCCTAGTCCTGCTTTCTCCTTGCCCCTCTTTGCTCACAGGGAGCACAGAGCAGGGGCTGTCTCTGCACAGTGCCTGGAGCAGCATCACTTCAGCCCTACCCACTACAGTGAGCCCCCCCATGATACAAACAATTCAGCATTGTTACCATCCTCCAGAGCTTGGAAACACAGGAGAATAGAATGGCTTGGGTTAGAAGGGACCTTAAAGATTCTCTAATTCCAATGCTCTGCCAGGGGCAGGGACCTTCCATGGTTGGAAATGCAACACGGAGCAGTCTTACCACCCTCTGCAGGGTTTCCACAGCTCCCCTGAGCCCACACTGCCCTGCAGTAGCACTGCACTGCCCAGCACAGCCCAGCACCAACAGGACACCACTCCAGGGTCTCCTTATTCCAGCCTGGAGCAAAGCAGATTGCAAAGGGCACAAGGATAGCTGTGCTTTGTAAGGCACAACCCAGTTTCTGTCCGAATTGTCTCCCAAAAGTATTGTAATTGCTTTTGCTTCCAAAAGCCTTGCTGAGAAGAACTATGAAATTGTCAGTTAATTTTGCTCATCTTTTAAAAACATGTATTACAACTGCCACTGAAATTTAAGCACAGGAATTGCTAATTTCAGACACTGCTCTCAGGCAGCAAACATGCAGATAATTGATACTTAGGATTAGGAAGGGAGAATCCCAAGGGATAGGCAAAAGAGCTCTCACTAGGTGTGCTCAGTAGGCATAAAGCAATGTCTCATTATATCCATTATCTTAATAACAGTCCATGGCAAAAATAAAAAAAGCAAATAACACTGAAGAAAAAAACCCAGCAATGGAATATATTATGGTACCATAGCTTTAACAGTGCTGATTGCTATAAAGCAATTTCTCCTGTACTTATATATTGTTTTAAAGTCATAGAAAAATGTGAAATATCATTTCAGCCCAGAAAAATCTTTTAACAAAATGTACTAAAGCTAGAATTGAATATAAAGCTGTTTCCTCTCTTCCAGTCTATCAGTTTTAATGGCAATTAATGACAGAAATAGCTGGATTTCAATCCAAGTTTCTCAGAAAATGGGAATGTAAAACTATTTCTGGACAGCTTTTCCAAAGCTTGCATTGGTTTAGTGAAACACAACACCTCAAACACCTTTGTAAATTAGCCAAGAAATACAAAAGATTTTGAGGCATACAAAGGTTGTAATTGGAGTATTGAAGAACAGGAGGAAATAGAGAAGTGGAGATCTCCAGAATATGATTTTGAGCAACTACAAAGATGAACTACAAATAATGGATAATGTCCCTTTTAATTAAGTGTTGCATTCCTCCCAACTCACCTTTTTCCCTGATTATAGTTTAGCCCTTTAGAATCCATCCATGCCTTGAATGTTTGCTAGACTTTTTTTCTTAACAAAGCAGAGAAAGGAGGGAAAAGGACAGACATAATTTCATTCCTAATCTGAAACAGCCCTTGTGGTTTTGATACTTATAAACAAAAGCAAAATACCATTTCAACCGGGAAACTTACAGTTTTATCATTAGAACAAATTTTTGGCAGTAACATTTCCATTTTAAGTAACAGCTAATTTTGACAGGAAAAACTTTACACAGTTTTGTTCTCTTGCCTTTTTATTGTTAAGATAAACTACTCATGACATTATTACTTAGAGTCATGGTTATAACCTTCAGCGACCTAGCTTCTTCCTTGATAAGCCTGTTTCCAGACTCTTAAGCAAATACACACCACAACTGAGTTTAAAAAAAGAAATCTATAAGGAAAGGGGCATACAAATGTATAGATCCAAATAATGTGAACATTCCTGTGATGTGAGGAGCCTGAAGGACTACCAAGTCAGGAGAAGAGGCTCTCAAATTGAGGTTCAAAGCTGCCTGACTTCTCACCCAAGGGAACTGGAGAGCTCTGCTCCCTCCTGTCCTGTCACAGTCCCCACTCCTACCAGAGTGTCACAGGCAGGACCCCAGCAAAGCCGAGCCTCTGCCCTGGCACTGAAGGCACAGTGAGGTCACAGCCAGTACGAGCAAGGAACAGTAAATAGCACCTGATTCTGCCTCATCCTCCTCAGACTTGTAGGAACTATGAGAAGAAGCAAGCAGAAGAAAGCTACATTTCACTCCTCAGGCTGGAAAACTGATTTCAGGTGTACCAGAAACAACAGTTTTGCAGACTAAATGAAAACTTAAGAAAAAAGAGCATCTTGAGGTGCCTGAAATGTTTCATATGGACAGAAAAAATTATGTCCATTTCTACAGTTAAACTAAAAAAAATTTAGTTCAAACTTACAAACAAAACCAAGTCACAATGAAGCGTGGACACATCTAATTGAAAAAATGTTAAACCAAAACAATTTAACTTTTTTCCCTTGGTTCTTTAGGTTGAAAATTTCAATTTCCAAATAAATCCTAAAACCATTTTGGTTGACCCAAGGCCAGCATTTTTATTTTCTTAGCAGTTATGCCAATCAAAATTTTGACACTGAATCCCTGCCTACAGAACATGCCACAGGCACACTTGGAAAACTGTCTTCAAGAATTAATATATTTGCTTGAATTTTTACACCTGGCCTATGGATAAAGCAGTTGTATCTCTGAGAAGCTGTGGTGGTAAATGTGAATTGCTTTTATTGCTCTAAGCAATAAGCAAACAAATCTAGTGCAGGCAAAAAGAAATAAGGTCTCCCCATTATTATTCCCTGGTGTTTACACTGCATTCTTTAAGTGAAAAACTGGTTTTTTTAATGTAGAAATTTGAAGATTCAAACTCACTCATAGTTATAAAAAGTTTTGTTGACTTTGAATGGGATCACTAACACAGAAGTTATTTTCCTGCAAATGCTGCAGAAATTGCTCCAGAGCAGAAAAACTCTAACCAAGAGTGAGCCTAGTGATTTAAATATTCTATAGAAAACCTGACATTATTTTGTGACTATAAACAAAACAGACCCTTCAAACAAGATCACAAGATCATAAAGGATTGGAGGAAAGCAAAAGATATGCTTAGAGTCAAGTTTCCACCGATCTAGGGAAACCTAAAGAAACAAAAAGTTGGGCTGAATTGCTCCAAAAGAGGATCCACCTCTGCAAAGTTCTTACAGGACACAACACAGCTTCCTCTTTGGTTGGAGTTTCTGGGCATATTTATACTTCTACACATAATTTCAGAAGTGTAGGCATATGCTTTCAAGTGTTGTTCTAACAAAACCAATCTACAGGTAATTCCAAATCTGGGAGAGGAAAAACAAATTCCTTCTCTGTTGCATCTAGTTACAGCTTATATATCTGACAAAAATATTTCAATTTCATCCTAGATGCACTCTTTATGACTTCTATAAAAGCAACTTTGCAATTCATCATAGAAGAACAGAAAGATCTAAAAAATGTGCACACATATGCACTATTGAAGCTTTTTAGTCAAGCCCTAAATGAAAACCAAATGAAGGAAAACCCAAAAAGATTCCATAAAATGTGTGCATTATACATACTCATTTTCAGGAAACAGAGAATATTACTCCACATCAGTCACAACCAGTGAATCTGTAATCAGCAAAATCTCACCTGTTTCTCTCTGTCCTGTGAAAGAACCCAGGTCTGGTCAGAACACATTCAACTGAGTATCCAAATTTAAATTCAGCATTCAAAACGTTTCATGAGTTCACATTGCATCTCCCAGCTCTAGCATTCCCACAACAAGAACTGCTTTACTGACACATATCCCCTTCAGGATAAATATAAAAAGGGGGGAAAGAAAAAGAGACTCAGAATTTCACCAAAAGACATCGTGAGACACGAACAGCAGCGCCCAGCAGACAGGCTGGGGAGGGCTGAGCTCAGGTCAGTGTCAACGCTTCCACTTACCCAAGAAAAGAGCGGTGCCAAGCACAACAGTGCCACTCACAAAGACACCGAGGGCGATCCGAGAGGCTTTGCTGGCAGCTCCCCTGGCCTCGGGGACTGACTGTCCTTCCATCGGGATGGCTTGGGATGTGCTTGCTCTCTCAGAAGTCTGCTTTTCCCCTGCTGCTGTTGTGTCAGTGTTTCAACTGTTCACAAACTGTGCCCATGAGCTCTCCTCCTCCTCCTCCCTCCTATTTAAAACTCCAGGTTTCTGTCAGGAACCATTTCCCAGGCACTTCCTGCTCTCCCCCTCTCAAAGCAAAATCACATGTAAAATAGAATCTGTCTGCTATGTTTTGCTCTGCCCAGGAGGAGGAAAGGCAAGCGGTGGCCACAGTTTGTGAAGCCCTTGCTGCCTGTAGAGCCTCTAAGAGCCGAGCGCTCAGCAGTCCCCCTTATCAGGGGTTCCGAACACGAGCGTTTCACAACGTCGCTGAACAGATGTTTTAACTGTTCAAAGAGCTGCACACCCCCTCCAATCAGAGCAGGATTGCTGACAACTTCTACAAACACAAGTCTGATGGAAGGTTTTCTTTTTTTCTCCTTGCACTTATTTAAAAAGACTAATTATCTGCTGACAAAAGGTTTCTCCTTTTAAACCACTGCTGCTGCATCATTTGGCTTCAGAAGAGGTACCCACTCAGCAGACAAATCCCTTTTTAAAGCTTCCTAAGAACTCCTAGAATATCATGTAGCATTTTATTTCGGGAATTTGGTATGTGACACTGTGCCAAAAATCACAGTCAAGCAGCACAAAGCAATAATCAGCCAACCTACAGAAGAGTCCTGCTCTAAAAGCTAGATCTGTTTTTTTCCAGGCAAGATATTTCAGTCCTTGGTGGTACACAACACATTTTAAGAGATGATCCTATGTTTCCAAGTCAAGTACTACTATGAGCTTAGTGGAAAAATATCTATATGGTACTTTAGATGGTGGGGGATTAAAAAAAAATCTTATTTAAATGGATTTCTTAGTGGAGTAGACTTGATAGCCCTCTCTCCATGTAGCAAACTTTTTCCATTTATCAAGTTAAAAAAATAGCCATTTCAGGGTGAATTCTGTGAGCTGTGTGATATTCAGCCCTCTGAGAAACTCTTGCTTTCTCGAGAGCAGGACTTTCATACAAAACATAAGGATGCAGGGAGAGGCAGCACTATACTCATGCTCTAAACAACAGTTTATGTGCCTGAGTTACTTACTTTCATGGGGACTTAAAAGTTCTTATCTCAGACCCCAACCATCCTGATAAAAAGTTTCACAAGTAGAGAGAAGAAAGACATACAAGTGTCACAAAATGTGTGTGTGGCAGCTATCAGTTTGGAGACAAACCTTTTTCCATGTGAGCACCTGCACACAAGTTGTCCTGGATGTCACATGAACATTAAGGGGAAGCCCATTCTATCTAGAAGAAGACCTGGCATTTGAAGGTTCTGAAATTCTCATTTCTCATCCCTCTCTACTGCCTTGCTGGGATCCTGCAAACAAAATGCCCTCAGTTCTTATTCCTGTCCCTCTTCACCAGGAAGCTCCAAGAGGGCATTCTCATCTCTGCTTCGTGCAGAACAGGAAAAAAACATTTGCTCCTTTTCACCTGCCTATTGTCCCACATATAATCCATGATTTTGACATCCATCAGGTGAGGCAGGAGAGGGAAATGATACTGCAGAACCAGGAGTACCACATGCTTCCCACTATAAAAATTCCCACTGATGCATGAATGACTCCATGGGTGTGATCAGATATCTGGTTATAAGAAATATTCAGCACAAGGCTGTTACCAGCACAAGTCTGGGAAGGTATTTGTGTGATATTGGTGCAATTGAATCCTCATATCAGAAATCACTGTGATCTCAAAGAGGCTGCCAAAAGGGCAGGCTATTGACCCAGAAAATGCATGGACACCATATGATCTCAACACTTAATCCACTGTGTCCATGATCCAAATGCTGAGTTAACCTCAGAAGGACCTTTTGACAAGTATTTGCTGTTGGTTACCTGATGGTTTTTCTACTGAACCCCAACACTGCAAATGCTGAGCTATTAGACCTATTCATACTGTCAGCTTTATGTCCCCCCAACCAACACTGAATTATCATATACTTACTCAATTCTCCCATAATGTCTAAATTTCAGATTCTTGCCTCTTGAGAAGTACTTGTATGTACTGAACATCGTGCTCTATCAGTGTTTCACTAGAAGGATTTTGCTGTCATCGATTGCTGAATATAGGTAAAGCCTTATAAAATAAGGGCCTTGTTACCCTTGTAAAACCATGGCTCAGGCCTGCTACTTAGGCTAAGTAGAAGGGAGCTATGGGAGAGTGACTCAGCTGGAACAGGGGTAGAGAGATGTGAGAGATGTGAGCGACGTGCTGCGGCACTGCCGCGTGTCCACATCGTGCTCTACGGGGGTTGGTTGACTTGGGCTTGTTGTGCCTTAAAACTGTGTGAACTGATAACCAGCTAACTGCTTAAAAAGGCCTGGGTTTTGCAATAAAGCAGCTCTCCTTTGCACTGCCTGGGGACTCTGCATCGCTCTGCATCATCACAATTGATCTCTTTCTAGGATAACATCAAGCCAGAAACTAAGAACAGCTTTCAACAGACAAAGCAGCAACCAGTTATTTCTCTTTGGAAATCTGTGTCAGGGAAAGAAGGAAAGGAAAGATAGGGAAGGAGCAGGGAGAAGCTGGACAATTCATTCCCCTCTCCCAAACACAAGAAGGTGAGGATTATGGGAACATGAACTACCCCAACAAAACCCAGGAAGCTTCAACTGCAGGAGTCCTCTAGCGAGTCAGCTCCAAGCAGCACCTAATCCTTGTGGCAAGAAAAATCACAAACCAGCTGTCAGCAGCAGAATAAATTTTCCGTGTTTGGGTTTGTGGGCTTATTTACACTGTGGCATAGTATAAAGTGTCCTTTCCTCTGGCTGTAGAGCCTGCCTGTAGTCAATAACCCATCTTGGTTTCTCCAGCATGTACAGAACTATGAAATTACAGCTAAACCATAAACAGCTGCAGGCAACAGCTGCAGAGGTCCATTTCTGGCAGTGTTTGAAAAGGTGCACAGAGCACGTGTGAGTAAGTCCCTGATACTGATGATCTGTGACAGAAGCCTGTGGAATTTAATTTGTGTTTTTGATGAGCGTTCTAGGATTTGGTTGCCCTGCTCATCCCAAGTCCAGCAGCTCTTTGGCAGGTACAGGATACATGGCCACACTTCCTGCTGGAACTGCTAACAGCACTCCTGGCCATTGCAGCCCAATAAGGCACTTAATGAGGCTGTGCAAAGACTCCGCTAAATATTCATAAAACATTGAACAGACACAGGGGCAAAAAAGTAATAACTAAATGCTACATGCTCCAAACCACGCTTCATTCACTCAGAATTCCATCTGACCAAGATCCCACTCAAACAAGGGGATTACTCTGGCACTTATAACAAAGCCAGGACAATGCACAAACAATTCTATCCATGGTCATATGCCAGAGCTGGCAAACCCTCTGGAACATGCTCTGGGCTGAACCACAGCAACTGTCCCAGCCTCTAGAAAAGGTCTATCTGTGAATATAAGTGTGTGTGTGTGTGTATGCACATGAATGTACACTCACAAACACACATGAGTGTGTGTTATCCTGCTCTTCCACAAGCAGACATAATTCTCATTTCCAGCCAGTATGACCACCAGACAAGAGCACTTATCAGAGCTAAAATCAACAGGACCACATCAGCTTCTCCTCATATAGCTTGGCCCAAGAAAGTGAGGTTTGATTATTCAATTGATCAACAAAATCACACATATTGTCCAGTTTTCACTGGAACAGTCAAAACCAGTTGCATAGGTGTTGGTGAATGTCTGGAACAGCAAAACAGCCTGACATCAGCACATGGTCAGCCCAAGCTTGCTTAAAGAACCTGCGTGCAATGAGCCTGAGTACTGTAAAATATTTCATCTTTCTGGCATTTAGATAACTTCAAAACATATTAAAACAATCACTGATACTTTTTATACAAAGAGAAAAAAAATCCCAGTTCAGTTCCAGATGTAAACCCCAATGTAACACAGGTAAAACATATTAGGTTACACCAACACTGAGTTACAGACATTGCCTCAGAGGACACTCTCCTCATGGTGCACATTAAAGACTTGCCCTACCTGGGAGGTGACTAAAGCACATTAGTGCAAGTACAGCTTAACAGGAGCAGTCCACAATCACAGGATCACAGCTTTGGTGATGTACTGTTGAGCATTTTTAGCCCCTGGTAAAAGGAAAACACAACCACCATCACACTGATGGAAGCAGAGACACCAGATACAGCTTGAGTGGCTTCCTCATAGAAACAGAGGTATATGCTGGCTTCATTGAAAGAGATTAATTGGTGTGGGTCAGAGTAAAGGCTGTATTCCATCCCATTTCACCCTGGTTTCACCCTGGGCCTTGAACTGTTTTTTGAACTATGCAGCTGTTGTAGCCAGAACTGGGCTTTACGTACACAAAGCGTACCCGAGAAAAGCCCAACATGTTGCATTTGAAGACAGCTTGACCAATTGTCATCAGATCTCTGAATTTTATAAATTACATGCCCTTGGCTACAAAAGCTGCCAAATTTCTGTACAGCAGCCAACAGAAACCACACTCTGGCACTACTTCATGTCCTTTATTCATGGGACAAATACAGCTGGAAAGAAATTACTCTATTGTTTTCCAATGGTAGAGCCACATCACAGAAGGTCTCAGTGCATCTGTGAGAATGTGGATCATTAATTAGGAGTCAATACTGAGCCAACAGGATTTGCAGGGCTCCAAACATTGCTGGTGGCAAGCTTTTCCACTAACTAAAACTGCAAGTGTAAGGAGAACGCCCTGCAAAGCAGAAAACTTTCTTCTCCTACATTTAATACCCCAAATCAATTTTTCTCTTTTTTAATTCCAAGTAGACTAAGCTATTCTCATTACTCCAAGAAAAATTCTTCCCTGCTGCAGGAAACATTACATACTCTGACCAAAAGGTGCTTATATCTAACCCAAACAGCAACTGACTATGAAACCCAACATCTGGGATGATTAAAGTTACACCACTCAATTTTGCAAGCTTTTTATTTGCTCCCTTTGAAAAAGCACTTTAATGAAGCAATGCATATGTCCTGAAGCAGAAGGAACTACTTTAGGTCTTGCAGCAATTTTTCTTCAAGAAGCACATTAAATTCTAGCTAAACCAAACACTACTTCCCCTAAAGACCACATTCGCACTACAACCAGAGAGTGTTTACACACAGCCATCACATGGGCATCCTTCCCATCTGTCATCCTGCTGTACAGATGAAACAAGAGTGCATGCTGACATGGCCTGTAGAAAGGCATTTCACTTGGGGATTAAGAAATATACAAGATACCCTCCCATAACTCAAAGCAGATTTTTGCTTTTTCATATAATCTAACTACTTACATAGGCTGTGAAGACACTGAAAAAGACAATGCTGGGAAATGTCGCTTTTGCAGTGACCACAGCTGTAGGTGCAGGGAGATAGAACACAAATAAATATCTGTTGTTCCCTTAAAATATTGCATCATTCCACCAGAGCTTTACCCACTTATTTTGCTTTGTCCAGATGTTTGCTCACATCTGTCTAAGCCTATTTATAGACATTGAAGCAAGAAGCTTGGTTACTAAGGATTTTGTGTCCCGTAGATGAATTTTGAGGTGTGCAATGAGACACGCATTCACCGGCATTTTAAATTAAAAGAGGAGGAGAGGCACCAGCCCTGCACATGACTGCTTTCAGCATCTGCCACTGATCATCACATCCCTCCACTGTGACCTCCTGTCTCTCAGAGCACGACTGCCTCTGCAAAAGCAATGGTTTCTGCCTGCTCTCGCACTTGCATCTCCAGCAGCACAAATCTGTCTTTGACAGAGCTCAGAGACAGCTGCAGCCAGGAGCAGAGCAATCGCCACAGAGGTGCCACTGAACAGGTAACAGGCACTCTGTCACTGCTATCTACTCAGAGCTTGCTTGTGCTAACTTTTGTAGGAAACCAAAAACAGTGAAGCAAAAGCTCCTCCAAGTGCTTTAACACCAAGGCAATTGAGCTCAGCAGTCCTGTCAGGCACAAGCTCTGGTGAAAGCTCTTCTCACACAGGGGCTGCTGGGTCACATCCCTCTGCACAATAAATGCACCTAACCACGGGCTTGTAGCAGGAAGAAGAGACCTTTTCATCCAGGCAAAGACTTGTCAGAATTAATATCTTTGAACCCAAATCCCCTCTGTCAAATTTGACTGAAGTTGGCTGACAAGGTCCAGCATTACTTAGCAAGGCTGGGTGGGAGAGAGGGGACACAGAGACACGAAAGCACAACTGCATAACCTCTGTTTTCACAAGAAATCAGCCTGGCAAAAAAAAAAAAAAAAAAAAAAAAACAAACCAAGAAAACCAACAACAAAAAATCCCCACCCAAAACCCTGGAATCCTGCTCTTCCACGGTATTGCTACAACCAACCAGCTCAGGGTCTTACTGAAGTTAGTTTTATTTCAAAGCATTTTATTCCAGTGAGTTCTTTTTCTTCTTCTCCATCTCAAAATGAGATTAAAATTCCCTTTGCCCGCAGCTAAAAGCCAGAAGAATCACACATTATATATGATGTCCTAAATAAAACGCCCCTTGACAACGTGAGATTTTGTGTGTATTAATTCAGCTGAGGTATTTCTAGATATTGTCTGTTCTTGTCCTCATCTTGGTGCAACTCCAGTAACTATGTACATATCTAATAAGGCTAAGCAGCAGCCCCTCAGCAGAGTTTAAATGTATTTAGTCAGCAAGTTCTCAGGAAAGGGGAGAC
Source organism: Dicaeum eximium (assembly GCA_013396995.1). Taxonomy (NCBI): domain Eukaryota; kingdom Metazoa; phylum Chordata; class Aves; order Passeriformes; family Dicaeidae; genus Dicaeum; species Dicaeum eximium. The sequence continues at coordinate 175,602 of VWZP01002795.1, forward strand.
CAGAGCTGGATCAGGTTGAAACCACAGCATGAGGCCCCATGTGACAGGATCATTGAGACCAAACATTTGCTTTCCCGAAGCTGCAGAAATCCTCAAAAATCAGTTAGGCACCAACTATAATTATCTTTACAAGTCAAATTGCTATGTGTCTGACAGCCCTTTCCTTAAGTTTCCAACATCTCTATTTCAAATAAAGCTTTGTTGTCTTCTTTACTATTAACACAAGGTTTTAGAACAGAATAAGGATTTCTGTACTATCAAACATACCCAAACTACTTGTTACAGATGAAAAGCTGGATCATTACATGGTACTGCTCCCCATAAATTTTCACTAACCTAAGAACAAGCAGCTGGATTAGGGAAACTGATGAAAGAGCCTCAGCATGGCTCTAATTAGCTACTCTTAGACATTTAAACAACCATGCAAAGAAATTAGCAATACTGTTAGTAAAGTTAATGACAAAAATAGTCATAACCAAGCTTGCCTAAAGGGACAGAAAATCCTGCTCACCAAAGCTAAATCCTTTTCTGCAACTTGTGGAAAGGATCACTCTCTTCTGGAAAAGCTTCCTTAGCTTTTTCAATATGCACTTCCCAAGAAAATGACAGAATCTTAGTCCACTAAAAGAAGCTGATAAATTCACAGATCTTTAATAATTTAATGCTGTTTCTGTTGCTAGTTCTTTGAAATTGCTGCAAACACGATCAGAATCTTCCTTGGTTGAACTGGTTGACTGAAATGGGACATTCATTATCCAACTTTGAAAACAATACTCAAGTAGAACTTTTGTGACGAATGTGCTTTTAATAAAGAAGTTATTGATGTGATAAGTGTCTTGCAATTTGGACTACCAACAGAATTCAGACTGGCCAGAACAACCTCACAGCATCTGCTTTACCTAAGCAAAAGTCTGCAGGCTGGCAGTAAGTTTCTAAAAACAACCTAGGAGTATCATGGCTTTTGAAGCAGCAATTAATGAGAGAAAATAAGAGCCTAGAGAGGCGTATTCCATCTCCCCAAAACAGAGAGAAAGCACTCACAGCCAGACTACATCTGGACTAAGACATACAAAAGAATTTCCTACTGGCTTCCCAAACCTGACTTAACTCCATATTTGGGTACAGCCCCCAATGTTCAGGGCAGCTCGGGACAGAAGAACACTGATAAGACCTTGGTGAGAATTTCTATGTGCCAGGGGCATCAGAGGGATCAGGATCCCAGGCTGTGCTGTAGCCAGCCAGAATGTAGTCCCATAGCCCAGGATATCAACTGTTTTAAGTGAAAGCTCCCCATTTCCTCACAGGTCCTTCTTACACTTCCTAGAGGCTAAGACCTGCTCTTCTTACACAGGCCTTTCCTAACTTTCTCTGGTTCCAAGTCTTTCCCTGGAAAAGCAGACTGAAAAAATGCAGTGCCATGTTCCCGCTTCTCACCAAGGTGCTGACCATTGCTGAAATGAATTCATTCCCTTTGCTGTCACTACTCACACTTTTCAGAGCACCAGAACACATTCCCAGGAATGATGCAAATGCACTCTGAGCCAATCAGATAAACTCACACGCCTGTCTAGGCTTTCATAGTGTGATGCCATAACTACATTTCTTGGGGCACTGAAGCCTCTGCCTTTGGAAAACATGCTTTTAAGAGGTATGGAATGTTTTCAACCTCATTTCATGAAAGCATTTACAGCTTGCTGCTTTTATTTGAACCACATATTTTTCTTCCCTATATCTGGGCATAAAAGCAACTGTAAAGCATAATTTTAAGCTAAATAAAATAATGAATGAAACTCATCCACTGTTGCATGAATCTGGATGCACTATAAAATAGTTAAAGCTATTCAAATATATTTTGATCAGTATGACATAAAATGCATTTTAGTGTGTTTGAGGTTCAGATGTATTGGAGTATCATTTGTTCACAATTAAATGCTTAAAAATGGCCAAATTTCTGTTCCCTGGAAAAATGATTCACTCACTGCCACGAGACAGCCAAGCAGGTGCTGGAAAGCCAGGTCACAAGCATGATCCAGACCTAGACAATGTTGTTCTGCTCTCCCAAATAATACATGCTCAGCACAGAAAAAGGCTTCTACTGCTTGAAGGAACTCACTGTGGCCCACACAGGTACCCTGCCACTGTAACTCACTGAGCAGGGGCTTGCCTTTGTGATAGCAAATAACAGCACTCCTTCTGCAAAGCTATCTAAAAACAAATTGCTGATTTTGCTTGTAGTAAAAATTAAATTAAATAATGGGCCTCACATTTCTTTCTTTTTAAAGAACAGAGCAAAGAAGGTCAAGAGCAAAGAAGTTCACATTGCACTAAATGGGTGCTGTCCCCATATTGTTTAAAACAAATTCCTTGTGAGAAAATGTATCTAAAGCTTGAGTAGTATGATCATATTTTTAATCTAACCACAGAAGACCAGAAAAAAAAAATCAGTCCATGTAACCAAAATCAACTGGGACAGCCAAATTGCTGACATAAAAATTTTAAAGTTTTGAAGGTATGAATGGCAACTAGAAACTGAAAACCAACACATCCCCCTACAAAGATACACCACCAGCAGAGTACTGACACACATAAAGCTTTTAAATCCCACTAGATCAAAGTTACTAGCTCATCTTTTACATGCTGTCAAAAGTTCAAATTATTTGAAACTTCTGGATGACTGAAATTGTAATACCATAGAATATCTTTAGTTGGAAGAGACCCATAAGTAATTCAGTAGATGGGGTCAGACAAGAAAAAAACAAGGGGTAGCCCCCTTAACAACTCCTCTCCATATTTCTAATGCAAGCATAAACCATGATGCTCTGCAGCCTTTACTTCAAACATTTTTCCTATATTCTAGACCTGGTGTGACTTGCTCCTCAATCCCACCACAAGTTCCCATTCCTGCTCACCACTGAGGTCTGCCAGCACATGAGGAGCCAGACAGGTCTGGTTTAAGCACAGACACCTTTCTTGTCCATTCATTTCAGCAGTGCAGCTGAGCGACATCAGTTTTCCATTTCCCTTTAACATTCCTGCTTGCTTGTTTTTAACCCACTTGGTTTGTCACATGGCTATGGGAGAGCTCCCTGAAACTCTCATGGCAGAGGGGACAACACAGGGTGAGGCCAAAGCAGAGGGCAGAGATAGCTAGGACCATTCACGGGGCACAGCTATTGGAATAAATGACATATCCTCTCCCATAAGCACTGGGGGGACTGGGTCAAACAGATCTTAGAAAACACTCCAGCCAAGAAAGTCTGAAATATTTCTCTTTGAGAAGTTACAGCTAATTAAATTTCCATACATCTCATAAGCATTTGCAGCACTTCTAGAAACAGAAGTTTAGAGAGACAGGAGACAAGAGGGACTCTACCTTCCAGCCTCAGCAAACCTAAGGGTTAGGTCTGTCTTGGGAGCAAGCTCTTAAAATAGTTCTAGCACAATGCCTAGGCTGAAAACACATACTGCAATAAAGGCTTTTGCAGTAGTTTGGCTCTTTAGATTTAGCTCAAGAGAACAACCTCTTTCATTGTTCCAGAAGTTCCAAAAGTCGTTAATATTTTCATGCCTCCAGGCTAAGCAGTCAGCAACTTGAAAATGGTTTGGACTCCTCAGTTTTAATGAGGCTATCTCTTGCCCCAGTTACCTAGAAGAGCACTAAATTCCTCTCTTGTTTTCCCAGTTGTACTCAATGTATCACCTTTTTTTAAAAAGTTGAAGGTATTCCAGGGGACCTAAGAAAAATGTCCATCCTACAGGCCTCCTAGAGAGGTGGTGAATGCCTCAAGCCTGTCAGTGTTTAAGAGGCATTTGGGCAATGCCCTTTCACAACATGCTCTAACTTTTGGTCACACTGAGGTGGTCAGGAAGTTGGACTAGACACTTCTTTTTGCTCTACATCTTCCTTCCAGCTGAGCTTCCATTCCACTCATCATTTTACCAGTCACCAAATTGGTTCAATGTGTTGCCAGTTAAAAATGCAGGGAAATGAGCAATAAAGATTAAACACCTCTCACACCCAGTCTTTTTTCTTGGTCTCAAATTCATTCCCGTCCCTTCCTTGCCCTGCTCCCCTGAGAGGTGCAAGTCACCGATCTGGGCTCAGTCACTACCACCAAATCCACCCTGCTGCTCCATCTTCCACACAGTTTTCCCTTACTCCAGAGTGGGATCCTGCCCAAGGGCCTCAGTCCTTCAGGATAAACCTGCCGCCAGAGGGGCTGTAGTTTCTTCAGGAAATATCCACATGCCCAAGTGCAAGTCCTGTGGAGAGCAGTGTGGATCCCTACTCCAGCCTAGCTCCCTCCAAGGGCTGCAGGGAAGTCCATGCTCCACTGGAGTCCTGCCCAGGGCAGCAGGGAATCTCTCCTCTGATGCCTGCAGTACTTTCTCCCCGCTCCTCTCACCTTGCTGCTCACAGGGCTGCTCCCAGCTCCACTATGCAGCATTTTGTCACTTCTCACCCCAGCCACTCCTGCAGCTTCACTGCTGCCAAGCAGGCCCAGCCACCCGGGCCGAAGACACCCATTTACCTGCACCATGAGCAGCTGCCTGGGAGACACAGGCAGTACTTCTACTTTGGAGCAGTGCAGAAAAAAAGGCAAAAAATAAAAATCTCTGCACAGGCGGCCATCTCCCAGAAGCCATCAAACTGCATCCAGAGGTGGGTGAGGCTCCAGCAGTGGGTGAAGATCTGACAGTCAGGAACAGAGTAACCCAGGGGCCTGTACAGGCCCTTGGGGGTTCACTTTGTGGGACCCCGAGCACAAACCTTAGGAGGAGCAGCTGAGGCATGAAGGTTTCTCTAGCCTTGAAAAACGACTGGGGAGACGTCACTGCTCTCTGCAACCACCTGAAAGGAGGCTGTAGTGCGGTGGGGGTCACTCTTTTCTCACAAGTAATAAACAGTAGGACAAAAGCCAATGGTCTCACTTAGTGCCACAGGCAGTTTACACTGACTATTAAAAATCTGCATCACTGTAAGCACTGTGAAACACTGGAACAGGCTGTCCAGGGAAGCAGATGAGTCACCATCCATGGAGTAGATACAGCACTCAGGGACACAGTTTAGTGTTAGGTCAATGATGGATTGATTATCTTCATGCTTCTATTAAGTGCATCTTGACTATAACTTAAGCCACGTGGCTGTCTGCAAATCAGCTCTAGAAAATGCCAGCAGATAACTTCCCTTCCCTTAGTATTTAACTATTATATCTACTGTAAGAATTTTACAATCATAGTAGAAACATTTTAATTCAGGACACAGGTGAAAATTTCTAACAGTATTTGGTCCTCTCTAAAAGGAAAAGTCATGGCATGTTCCTAGAAGTATTCTTTCAGTCTTCACTGTGATTTTAAACAACGAGCTGACAAAAATTTCTTTCCTGAAAAAATCCTGTCATACTTCCACCCTAATTAACTAACCAGTGGTTATAAAACATCATTGAAAACACCTAACTTTTACAAGACATGCTGATCACTAGGAAGTAATTTCACAGGATGTCCCAGTGAGGAGCTTAAGAGCAGGATCAGGACAAAGCATGGAATAAAATAAAATAATTTTTAAAATCAAACCCATCAGGCTTGATCATTAACTAAAGTTAAATGGGGAAGTGTTGGATAACACTAGCAGCTACCAGAACAAAAGGCTTCACAGAGCTGTACACACTCATCTTTGTTATTCCCATCTACTAAAACTATTGTTTTATTCCATTGGTACATTTCTGTGCCTATATAAAGAACAGTTACATTAAAATGTTTCAATTATACAGCAGTAAAATACTTTTGTATTTGGATGCTGCACTATTGCCATAGGCATTCAGGCAGATTGTGCTGTGCACTCATTGTTGAGTCATGAAACATCCTCTCAGGTAACACACAAAGTTATCATGGCATGTTGAAGTCTGATGGCTGTAGCAGTACTTTTTAATTATTATCGTAACTTTGCCAGTTCTGATCAGTATTTCCAGTTCCATGAGCTGAAGACAGCAGAAACACCACTGGTATCCTTCTGCCTTCCTCCCTTCCATGCTCAGTGACAATCCATGACAGTTACATCCCACAGCTGCCTCACATTTGGACTTCATGAGGTTTGTGTACTTATTTGCTTCAGTAACCAGTCTACAGTTAAACACTCCTTAATCTGGTTTCCTTTTAGTCTTCATTTAATTTCCAGCAGTTAAGCTTTTTTCCTCCTAAAATACTTAAAGACATCTTGCACTTATTACTCAGTTGAAAAAAAAACAACTACAAAACAAACCCAAATGTTTGTAATTTCTCTTCCTTCTCCATCCAGTGCCATCAGAGGACAGGCTGGCAGTGTGACTGGCTCTTTTTTGTACGCCCAGATGCATTCCCCAAATCCCCACACCACATCTGTTGTGCTGTCCTGTTTCTTGGTTCCTCCTCCTGGCTCATTTCCCCAATTCCTTTCCAAGTAAATGCCTCTTGCCCCTGCATCCTTTCCACTCTTGACACTGCACAGGAATACTTCTCATCACACTTCAATTATGAAGTTAATTTCACGTTTTACTTTTTCTTCTTTCTACGTTCTCCACTTCTATCTCTGAAGCTCAAGTTTACTGCACTGTATGACCACTGTATGAACTTCTTCACATCCTCCCAGTTCCCATTCCTTGCTTCCTACAGCATTCCACATTTCAAAAAGGCACTTCTGAGCTGCTCAGTGCTATTATTAATCACTGCAGCAGTTGCTTACTTTGCTACTTCTCTCACTTGCTCCCTCGGCATCTCTAATGACTCCAACTGCTCTTCTCTCTGTGGGCAAAGTTTGTCAGCTTTCTCCTATTACCCACAGGCAACATCATCTGCAGTCTCCTATTCCTCAATTAAAATAAGAAATTGAGTTCTCTTCCTCTCACCCATCCCCTCACCTTGTTCCCTCCAGCAAGCTGTCAACACCTCAAACTCTCAAACAGCAAAAATAAAAATCCAAGATACCTATCTTCCCTACTGTGCATGTAGGCGCTCCAAAATTACTCCTTATTCTACGCTCAATCTATATGTGAGACATTTTCCCCTCAAAGTTAAGCCTTCCCCCTTTCTTTTTCCCAGCTAGCAAGCCTTCTGCTATCACTTAACTTAATGTAGATGTAAATACTTCTCTTTTCCAGTTAGCTGGAATTCATGTAAATCTCTCTGTATTTTCTGGAAGTAATGTTTTTCTTTCATTGTATGACATTATTCTGGGGGGCAATTCGGTAAGATTAATAACTTCTTTGATGTGCTCGTCCTGTTCATGCTCTTCTCCCTGTTCCCTAAACTTCTGTGCCAGTTTCCATCATTCTCAATGTCACACTGACTTCTCCTAAGCCTGTCTTTTCTCTGTGCCACGCAATGAGTCACACTGTCACCCAAAGCCAACTTACTGCTTCAGCAGAAGAACTCAAGCTTAGAGACCCTTCAAAGAATTCACATCTAAAATGCTGTACAGAAAATTAACTCTTCCTAGACAAGTATCACTGAAGTCTCAGGTGATTCCCCCCATTACAAATATCAGTGCTCTGTTCCGTACTACAGAGTATCTTATCTGAGCATTTATTATATGAAAAATAACAATTTATTAATCAGAGACAGAAAAGATACTCAATAAAAGGACCGGGAAGTACCTTTATGTGACAAGGAAAAAGGAGGTACAATGGTAAGCGTCATACCCACCAATTCTGTAATTTGAACACCGAATCCACAGCAGATTTAACAATTCGAACACACAAGTAATGACAGCGTACCTTTATTTTAACATGTGCACTGCACTGATGCAGTAGATACAATGCCAGCAGTCTTCTCCTTGCACAAACTACTACCAATCATTAACTTCTAGGTGGAAGCAGCACTTAGTGCAAAGAATAATTAAGAAACCTCTAATGTTAACCATGTCCTGGGAACTGTTTGCATACATAGTGCAGCAATCATAGCCATTTCCCAACTGGCCTTACACATGGAAAACTGATCAGCTTTAGCAGTTTGCATTTGAGAATTCTAACACAGACTTTTTTTCTTTTAAAAAAATCTACACTACAGCAACAAATAAATAAAGACTAACCATGTGTATATATTTGCTCAGAATCAATTCAGCAACTTAAAAAAATATAATGTTCAGTGTTTGCTGAATTGCTTTATACTGCATCCATCACTTCAAAACACTACAATAAAAAAAAGTTAAAGGAAAAAAAAATTCTTCCAACTCTCTTCATACCCTATTAGTTGAAAAGTTTGCAAGCACTGCAGCCTCTCAGCTATTAATATGCAATTCAGGTCCCCTGGTCATTCTGGGAATCTTTACAGATCATTCCTGCACACCCAGCAGCTCCCTGTGCAGAGATGCTAAAGGGAAGCAAAAGCCCCAGTACAATGAGCAGATTAAGTCATCTTCTACCTCACAAGTTTCCTTGCTAAAAACCAAACCACCACCACTTGTTGTGGATGATTTTTACATCTGCCAAGCTCACTCAGGAACACAGATGCTCTGAGCTCTGTCCCTGTGTGCTTCATTTCACCTACATGAGTAATCACACTAAGAACCAATGGAAACACTCATGCTTGCAAAGTTATGGATACACCTGTTACAGGATATCTGCATTTATCTGCAGCTAGACAAACTGATGGCAGACCTGGATCATAAATGAAGAGTCTCTAATAGATTATGGGTAATAATATCAAAGTATTTTCTGGGATGCCTACAACAGAGCTAGAACACTCAGGGAAATACAGGAAACTTTATTTTATTTAGAGGGAAACTCTGTTCTTTGGGAGTATTCAGTGATTCACAAGCTGTAGGCCATGGAAGAACTGCACCCTGTGTATGTTAGAGAATTAACTGAGATAACTTAAAATAGTAAGACTGAAAAATGCTTCTATCTGCTATCCAAACAAAACATTTTAACAGTTTTAGACCAATTCTAGACCAAAGAAAAAGCAAATTTTGGCACATTTTCTAGTATCAATATGGAATTCTGCATAGGCTATTCAGATTCCATGAAGAGTTTTATATGTGGGATGCAATAAAATTTTTCTTTATGTATGATTTAATAACACAAAGGACAGCTTTTGTTTGGTTTGTTTTCTTTAACAGTATATTAGAGGGGCAAATCAACTCTCTCCAAAACTAAGAAAATGTTGATACGGGCGTTGAATGAAACAACATCATTGTTCAGGATTAGAGTGTTTAGGGAAATTGTGCACTTTTTATTCTACCTTGGAAAAGTAAAAAATGCACATATTGGTCATACCCTTCCTACCTCCTTTCAAGTGGGATTTTTAAAACACAAATATTTTAGTCAATACATAGCAAACTCTCACAAAAATATAACTTTTGACAGCATGAAAAACTGCTAAAGAAAAATGCATCTTCTTTTAGAACAGAACTACAAGGAACCCCAGCTTCTACTTATTTTTCACTGCAAGTGAATCTAACTAAGCAAGAACCTCAGACAGTATGGGCCATACAACCACCACTGACCCTACTGAAGCACACACACTTGCTTCAAAAGACTCAGTACAGGTGCACAGAGAAAGATGACAATGCATCCATATTTCTTCATCCTGAAACCAACCTTTACTTCAAAAATCTAGTGCTTCCTACTGTAAGGCTGGGGAGAGGATATGCCCACATGAGCCTCATTACACTCCATTTCTTGCACTGTGGTGGAATGAAAACCCAGCCTTGATCTTCATGCTTCAGTAAAAAGCTACTGTCAAATCCATATCAGAATCCAAATAATCAATATGGCAGCAACTAAAGAAACCCAGGAGGTAAAAGGCCAAAGATTCTTCTTTGGCAGCAGAGATTACAGCAATGATGAATGACACTAGGGTAAATAATTTAAGACTGGCTTTCGTCCCTTTGCAACAAAGGACTTGGGGTATTCTCCCACAAGATTTTTTTTCTTTTTAGTTATGCCCTTCTCTCGATATGGAAGCACTGCAGTGTTCACTAAAAAAACCCAAAACCACACAAAACCCCTCTCCCATTTCTAAAAAGCACCATAAATGAAAAACCTGTTGGAAAAACAACAACAACAAAAACTCCATGGACCACCCTTCAGGGATGAAATGCTAAAAGATGTGTTTTTTAATCAACCAGTTTGTGAAGATCTACAAAAAAATAAAAAGGATCACATTCTAAAGGTTCAGTGCAGTCAGCAGCTCTATAGTTTTGCTGCTTATTCATCTTTAAGTTGACTTTCAAAAATAACACCCTAGCTCGTCAAAATATACATTTTCCATTTGCTTTTAAATTAAAATAATAATAAAAAAAACATTTAAAGAATTCACAATCAATAGCATGACTAAGTTTCAGGATCATCTACAGCATATAATTTAAAGGTTCAAGATGCCAATATGCAGCATGTGGCAGGCCTATATGCTCCATGCAGCATGTACATTTAGGATCATCTCAAAGAATCTTGATGTTCAGATGTCAGTCTGTTTCTTCCAAATTGTGTAGAATACCCATCTGGAGAAAATAAGCAGTTAAGGAAAAATAAAAAGGCAACACTTGTACACAGTTAAAATGTAGTTCTTTTTACTTATATTTAAATTCTGAAAACTTCTGGTAGCTCATAAAGGGTAGGCAAAACACTCAGAAGTGAAATCTCCCTGGATTCTCTTCTTGATTCAGCAGTTCACAGATGTCTGCTCTTCAAAACACATACAGGTTTCCATTAAGGCCTGGCAGTTTTAAAGCCAAAAATAACCAGTTTCTGAAACTGTAACCTTTAAGGGCAAGTATCTTGATAGCCCTCACCTTCCTTTGTCTTGAAAATGTGAAGTCACATCTGCAATCCACAAAGAGCTGACAATAATGAGAAGCAGGAGGTGGCTACGTCAGTCTGGAGTCAGTATAGGGTCAGTATGGAGGCTGCAGCAGTGAACACTACTGGGCTTAGGGACACAGAACTGAGGCAAATGAACACACACAACAGAAGAAAGGCTGTGGCAGTATCACATGCTTAATATATTATGAATAAGAAGATTGTAGAAAGATGTTTCCTGTCAAGAGGGACAGCCACAGCAGGCTTCACCCTGCAGAAACATTCCCAGGGAGGAACCACAAAAGCAGCAAACACTCAAGGCAAATGCAGATGGCAGAACCACCTTACAGCAGACCAAAATGTCCCTCTTATGCTAAGGGCTTGAACTTTAAACTTCTAGGCTCCGTATATAACTTCCTTGCCATCCACAAATAGAAGAAATTCTGAAGAATTATTTTTAGGAATGGGATGTTTCTGAGAATATGCATACCCCTCTACTTGGAAAATTTTTTTCCAGTAACACTAACTAGTAATGATTGTTAGGAATCACCCTTCCCCATTCCCCAGCCTTCAAAATCAAGTCTGAAATGTATGTTCAAGAACAGCTCTATCAGACAACATTTAAAGATCTGGCTCATGCTAATCTGTATGAAGTTAGTTTCTTATTTTTGTAAAAGAAAAAAAAGAACAGAAGATACAGCCTTGTCAGAACTCCCAGACAGCATTACCCTTATCATACACTTTATCCTACATCACATACACCACTCAAAAACGTTAACAGCCTGTTCATGAAAGGTGCTGATCATTTCACCAGCTGTGAATTTATAGCACTTTTAGAAAACAATTCCTACAATAATCCTCAAAAAATCTGCAGCAGTTAATTTACTATGAAAAAAACACTAAGTATTTAAATCAGAACTGCCTTTTTGCTTGAGTTCATTACCTCCAAACAATCTATGCCAGCTTGATTTATTAATACACACTCTGTTCTCTTCAGTCTTTAAGGATACAATTCCATGTACGAGGGAACACACACAGTTTCTTTTGAAAACTCCACAGGACAATAAAGCCTGCTAAGCTGTTCTTCATACAGAGTCAAGGCATCAGTCAGATTGATACAGTTTCCCTGTAAAAGAAGAAAAAAAAAAAAAAGTCCCAGTCACAATCAAGCAAATAAGCAAAATTTCATATGAATATATACATTTCGACATCACTGCAAGGTTCCCACATATTTCAGAACCAGATACATGTTGTTCTTAATATTTACAAGGCAAACACTGAATAGCTTGTCTTCATTCTACCTACAGCAAACAATTTGTATCCTTTCAAGAAAGGGTAAGGATGGGGAGATTATCTATATTCTCATTAGCAGAAGCCACATTATATGAGGGCTTCCAGTTAAAACAGATCACCATGTGTTGTTTACCTATACCATTACTCCATAACCATTTTCTTTATGATTGCTTAAATGTATTAGTAGACAGTATTACAATGTGCAGGTTTTTCTCAGTTATTTAACATTGCCTAGATCTTACAGTGTTTAAATGCACTATTAAAAAACTAAAGCCTATTCATTTTAAATAGATTCTTCCATAAAGCAATATGATAAAGTACAGAAGTTCTCTGGCTGGGGGCTACATTGTCTTGAGTTTCCACATGTCATGCTTCTGAAGAGATTCCAATACTTTTTCGTCTTAGGGGTGAAACAACATCTCGTTCTTAGAATACGAACACATCAAGGATTACAAAGAGTGAGGAATTTAAAAAAAACCCCAAACACCAAGAAACAAACACCCCACCCCCCAAAAAAGCCCCCAAGACCAAAAATCCCCCACAATCCCAAACACCCATCCCCTCCCAAAAAAAATTAAAGCAAAAAACCCCACCCAACTCTCCCCCAAGCAACTCCAATTTGCAAGCACCACCTTGTCTCAAGCTAAGAATTAATAAGAATCAGAAGTTACTGCAAGGTATACCTGGGATGCTCATATGGAGAAAGCTCTAATTACAAGTCTGAATTCTCCATATCCATAACACATTTGAAGATGTAGTGGTTACAGTGAGATCACCAGAACACCAGACTGAACAAACAGCAACCACCCAAAGCAATAAAAGTCAGTTGTGTAAGTTCAATCAAAAAAAACTTTGTCAAGTTTCTTGACTACCTAACTGAGTAGAGAAGCAAATACTTTACAACCTTAAATTCAATGGTCTTAGGAAGAGTGTGGCAAATACAAGTTATTTCGACACTAATTTGAAATTAAGTTGAATACAGTCACCACTGTGTGGTCTACAAATCACTCAGGTTGTTTTTCTCCAGGTATGAGGCACCAAATGAAGACTCCCCAAAAAGAAGTGTACTGTTGCTGTGGTACAGCAGAGAGAATACATTCTGTGGTTGTGGTCAAGGTGGAGATATTGTTAAAGGCCCTTGGCACACTGAACTGATTTGTGGTCATCTACTTCCACCACTTTCCTGAGGAATCTTTAGCTCAAGCTACAGGCCCCAAACATGATAAACCAACCATGCTGTATCACTACACATCAACAGCAAGTTAGATGACTATGAGTTTTTATCTTAATGAATACACAGTTCCTAAAGATCCAGCAGAAGATCTTGTTTGCTCCTGCCACTCAGTAACACGTGTAACCTGCACCTGATTGTGAAAGACTGCAGATGGCTCAATTAGAAAATGCTACATCTAATGAAAAAATTAGCTCACTTACAGTCACATCTTATTCAGTACTTTAGGACCTCTAACTTGAAATGAGGACCCCAGGAACCAAGGACTTACTCAATGCTTCTTAAGTGTCTGAGTGCCTGTGCTTCACACATTGTGTTGTTCTGCTGAGACACTGCAAAGCTTTTAAATCACAGAGCAGAGTTTTTATGAAAGACTTGTTTTACTGTGCAGCTTATTTTTGGTCCCAGATTTTTTTAAATGGCCTTAAATTATTACATGCACACAGATGCAACTGAAAATTAATTTTTACAAAGCAAGGAACTAAGATGAGTTTGAGCAAGTACTATCTGTGCTCTATAAAACATGCAACAGGCAGAGGCCAAAACAAGCAGAGGTCACACTTGAAATCCGTATTTCTAAACGACTCAATTTAAATTGATTTTTCCACGTAACAACATCAGAACCAAAGTGTAAAATGTACATTCTGACTTTGGGATTTATACTATTTTTCCTACTTTTTATTGGTAGGATTTTTTCACAGTGTATTTAAAACATTTCTATTTCCAGAAGAAGTGAAAAGAATTCATTCCACTCATCTTCCTCAGAATTTTTTGCATCCTGCTAATTTTTTTTCTTTGGATTTTGCTCAAGTCCTCACAAGTAGAAAACATCAACTCAAAAAAAAAAAAAATCTTAACACATCATCTTGACTATGGTCTCAAGCACATGATATGGTTCTTTAGGTTGCCCTGTACAGGGCCAGGAGTTGGACTTTGATTGCTGTGGGCCCTTCCACACGAGGAAATCCTATGACTCCACTCTGTTCTATTACTCTCTAATCTTTTAAAAATCATATTTGGGAAAGCAGTCCTTCCAAAGAACTTGCATAAAACATGTTTGATTATAATTTTCATCATATTGCACAAACAAACCAGTACTTGTTTATTTGGTATAGGAAGGTGACATGCTGTATATATAATTCTTCATATTTGTGCTTGGGTATCCGAAAATGAAACTTGTAAAAAGGTAGAAGACTAACACAAACTGAGCACAATGAACAGACTGCTGCAGTACTTGTTTAGTAACCTGTTATTATCCAGGGCATTGTGGTGGGCTTTTTTGGTTCAGCTGCCCTTTACCAAACATATCATTTTGTTTCAACATCAGACTGAATGCAAAAGAAAACTAAAAAACAACCTGTGTGTGTAATTTGAGTCATAAATAGGAACACTGCTAGGTAATTTGCAGAGCACACCACTTATGTAGGAAGTTGAATAGGATACACAATGATGGAAAAGCATACAATTTCCCAGACTGTCGCTTCAGTATTTCTTCATTTCTCCCTTCTCTAGCAAGAGACAAATCACTGCAGACACCATGGAAAACAAATTACAGGAACACTGAACATGCCAAGAAACAATTTTTACTTTTCAAACCCACAACTCACCAATCTCCAAATCAAGATCTTGCCTAAAGGTTCAGACAACTCACCTGGCTCTTCTATCAACCTTCTTCTGGAGACAACACCACAGGATTTTATAGTTCTGCATAGTTATTTTTTTAAACTATCTGGCTTTACTCAACACTAAGTTAAGCATTCCAAAAATCAAATCTACAAAACTTAAGGCTTATTTCAATAAACTTATTGAAAAGTCACTATTGTTAACACTTACCTTTAAAACATGTCCAGCTTTATTAACCAAGACTACAGTGCTAGTAACAATGTCAAACACACTTAGATGTTCAGTATCACTAAAATGCCACAGGGAACCAAGCCCAGAATGCAATGCAGTGTTCACTTTGACTCCACTGCCTAATGAAGAGTTATGTGGTAGAGCAATGCATTTTTGCTCTGAACAGACACTGTATAACTCAAACAATAGCTGATACTGAATGCTGTTTAATAAGGTTTAAAGCAGATGACTCACCAATTACACATTTTCAAAAAGCAAAATCACTTTATTTTTTCTCCCATAGGGTTCAGATAATTTTTCAACATATATAAAAGCCCCTACAAAACTCCTCTCTCCAGCCCCCCTCACTTTAACCTCTGTTCCATGTCAAACAATTTGACAGGTAAGAACTAGGAGAATGATTACTTTTTTTTTTTACTCTTAAGATGCATCTTTGTGACACAAAAGTACTTGAGGCAGTTTTAAGTTTGAGATTAACAAAACTTAATCTCTTGAGACCTTGCTTAAGACAGTTGACTCCTGAACTGTTTCACAGCCTTTGCATCCTGAGTCTGCTCATTGCTTGCACTCACTTCAACAGCTCATGCCCATCTCCCAACATGCATTTTTCTGGGCTCTCACACTGCATAAATTCTGTAGTGCCATGGGTTAGGTTTCTACAGGACAAAGCACAACAAATTTAAATAACAATACAGTTCCGGACAGACAAAAAACACTCCTTAAAATAAGGAGAAAAAAAAAAAATTTGTTTAAATTAACCCTGTAAGTTCCAGTTAACTCTGCTCATCTATAAAGTGGATGCATCCATCAATGGGTTCCAGGTTGAACTTAGGCCACTATGCTTCCTCCAACCCTCAGAAAGTAAACTAGTGAGTTGAAAGCAGGTGAACAAAGCTAGGCTTAGGTTTTGGGGGACAGGGAGGGCTGTTAAGGAAATAATGGAGGCAAACCCAACAGTAAGGAGACATCCCCATTGGCTAAACTCTCAGTAACAAAAGGAAATTAAAATGTCTGTTCCTGTATCTCTCTCAAGCTACCA
Source organism: Dicaeum eximium (assembly GCA_013396995.1). Lineage (NCBI taxonomy): Eukaryota > Metazoa > Chordata > Aves > Passeriformes > Dicaeidae > Dicaeum > Dicaeum eximium. The sequence continues at coordinate 191,791 of VWZP01002795.1, forward strand.
AGAAATCACAGAGGCTCACACAGGGACATACAGCCATTCTTCCAGCCTCCTTTCATGGGTCAGTCATGGAGAATCTTGCTCCCTCGTTGGAAGTGCTAATTAGAAAGCCCACACAGCAGCCAAAAAAAGGAGTCTATTGAGCAACATGATGACTGTCTGGACATTTAGAGAGCTGTACAAGAGAGTGGCCAGGAAGAGACAGCTTAGTGAAGGGCCACATGTTTGTGTGGGAGACACGATTCCTTCAGTGGGACAGTGCTGTTTACTAGAACCTGTGAGTGGTCTGAGTTTCTATCCTGCCTGGGCTGAGTGACCCCAACCAGGAAGTCACAAATTCCTGTTCAGAGGTATTTTTAAAGGTTCTACTACATAAACAGGCTGAAAATTATAGCCTTCTCAACCTTAAAAGATAGATCAACGGAACAAAAACTTAGCACAGAAAAAGGCATTTTCTTAGCTAGACATAATCCACTGACATTCAGACAACCTTACAACCAGTCTTAGCATCTGAGAGAGCATGGTTTCACAGCTCTTGGGACAACCCCCACACAGTACTGTGAAGGTACGAGAGTGGGCCATATAAAAAACATACTTTTAGAAAGTCCAATACTGTAAAAACAATGTGTTTGGAAACAAGTTGCTGGGAAGGTATATTAGATAAAAGTGGACCTCAGGATACACCAAAGTCTTACATCCTTATCAACTCCAACTTGTCTCCACTGTGATGGCTGGGAGCCTGTACCTCTGTCTCTCCTTGGAGAACATAACACCAAGCACCTCACAGACATGGCCCTGTATCACATCAGATCATTAAACACTTCAAAGCACCAGCTTCAGCAGAAGAAGAATGGAAATAAGAGCATGCCATATGACCATTGAACCTCAGAGGGCTGGGATTATGTTTAACAGTAAGTTTTCACAAACAGGCTTTAAGTCTTAAACCTACAGACAGGTCTGCAAGTTCTGCAGGACAAGAGCCCTAAAGCTCATGCCTCTGTGCAGATGCTCTGTAGGCTGCAACACTCAATATGGATGATGCAGCTAGAAAAGCAAGGGCATGTAAAGCACGGCTGCTACTCACACAAGTTTTTGTTCTAAGCTGTGATTACTATTTGCACAGAGAAAATATAGAGGCATTTTTCCCCAAACACACTCAGACACAAAGCAGCAGAGAATGACATCTATTAACTGCCCTTTTATATCTTTCCAGAGCTGAAAAAAAGGAAGAAGTTCCTCCTGCATCTTAAAATTGGCCACATAAGTTCTCATATCCCCTAGGAATACAACTAAATTGTCTGAAAAAGCTTCCACAGGCAGAATCTGTATAAATGTAAAACTGCCAGGCAATACCGATTACCTGCCTCCACCTAGTGGTGACAGGACACCCTGCAGCAGCATTTGCAGACTGCTTTGAGGATCACCACGGAAGGAATCCCGAGGGAACCACCAGGTGTGTTTAAGAGCAGCATGCCAGAAATAATTCTTTTTGTAATCTCAGATAAATTATATCCATCTGGAGTTAGACAGCACTAGACCCTGATTGCTGACAATTCACGTACAGATCAGAACATTTTCTAAAACTTGTGCAGAGCTCAATGAAGAGGTGATGAGCATTTCCCTTTATTTTTCCCAGCAGTGGCATTTAGACAGACAGTAGGGGAAAGGATGGCATTCTGTGAACACAATTCCACTTCTGGGTAAAGCATTTCTTCGGCATTGAAATAAATGACATCCTAACTAGATGCACATGATTCTGTTCAGGGTGCAAGGGGACAGACTGCAAACTACAAAGGACAGAAATTTTCAATGTTAGTACAATAATGTGAAGGCAGAAGAGGAACTGTAATTGCTGGCTAGTGGTCACCAGGACAACGATCCTTTTGATGCATTTTTCCTGAGACATTTCCATCATAGCAAAGATGAGGCTCTAACAAGCAAGTGGACATTGCCTCAGTCTCTTTTCTTGATAATATTTAATATTTGTTTTAGAGAACCAAAATGCAAAGAAGGGGCTGGGGGGGCACACAGAGTCCTGCATTTTAAAAACACAGCTGCCTTGAAAGGCACATGATTTCTTCACCAAGGCCTGCTATGTACATCCTGAAGGTAGACAGTTTGATCAAAAGTAACTTAAATTCCCAATGTTAATACACAGAGCTAAAACCACTGGCATTTAGCAGCAAACAAACATTCAAAATAGTTGATAAGTTCCCAATGTGTGACTAAGCTGCCAAAGTTGGTAGTGGTCATGTCTAAACTTCTGTCTATAGTCTAACTAATCCTCCAAGTAGCCAGCTTCAGTTAGTTTATTTGAATTTAAATTTAAGTAATTTAAACAAAGTTAGAGACAGCTAATTTTATTTCAAATACCCCAATAGTCTGTTCATCCTGTGACCAGGCTGTTGAGTTGTCTGAGGGTGTGGTGGGTTGACCCCAGCTGGATGCCAGGAGCCTACAGAAAACACCCTGTCATTCCCCTGCTCAGCTGGACAGAGGAGAGAAAATACAGCAAAAGGCTCATGAGCTGAGATAAGGATGGGGAGAGAACACTCATCAGTTACCACCACAGGCAAACAGACTCAACTTGGGTAATAAACTCCATTTCCTCATCAAATCAGAGTAGCATAATAAGAAATAAACCCAAATTTTAACAACACCTTCCCCTACCCCTTCTTTTCTCCCCAGGCTGAACTTTACTCTCAAATTCTCTACCTCAATTCTCTACCTCCCCACTGATGGAGGATGGGAAATAGGGACTGTGGTCAGTTCATTCTATGTTATTTCTGCTGCTGCTTCCTCCTCACACCCTGCTCTGCTCCAGTGTGGGGTCTCCCCCTATGGGAGACACTCCTCCATGAACTTCTCCAACATGAGTCCTTCCATGGGCTGCAGTTTTTCATTAATTGCTCCAGCATGGATGGGTCCCCTGCAGAGTCACAGCCTCCTTCAGGTATCCACGTGCTTTACCATGGGGTCCTCCAGGGGCTGCAGGTGGATCTCTGCTCACCTGTAGAGCTTCATGGGCTGCAGGAGCACAGCCTGCCACACCATGGTCATCATGGGCTGCAGGGGAATCTCTGCAATGGTACCTGAAGCATCTCCTGCCCCTCCTTCTTCAGTGACCTTGGAGTCTGCAGAGCTGTTTCTCTCACATGTTCTCATGTCTCTCTCTGAATGCTGTGCAGCAACTTTTGGCCCTTCAAAAATCTTATCCCAGAGGCACTACCAGAGTCAGTGATGGGCTCAGCCTTGGCCAGGAGCAGGTCCATCCTGGAGCCAGCTGGCATTGCCTCTGTTGGACATGCCGGGGAGCCCTTCCCAACCCCCCCTCCCACCCCGCCAAAAACCTGGCCACAGAAACCCAATAGAGAGGGTTATTCCCTTTTTACAGTTTTGGTTTTCCAGGCCCAACTGGAAAGTGGCTACAAGGACCATCAAATGGGCTGAGCAGTCCATTAATAGATGTATCAAATGCTTTGACAACTGTCTGTCCTAGTATTAGTTTGTCCTTTCTTCAACATCTTCAGGAAGACTAAATTGCTAGAGAACACTGCTTCTATACTCCAGCCCCTGCACTGGCTACCTGTTAGCCCGAAGTCCAGTTTTAAGCCACATCAGTTTTAATATTGTTTCTTTCCCATCCTGCTATGTACCACCTTGTTGTTTTGGGAGCATGAAATGTAACACTGCATAGTTTCACAACAGCTAAAACCCACCAGTGCTGGTTCAGGATTGCTGTCCTCTCTTTCTTTCTGTGCAATCACATGCTGGAGAGCTGACTTATCTCCTCCCATGAGGACAAAACAAGCAGCAGGGGCTGCACCAGTCTGCACTTCAGCTGGTTCCAGCTGACACAGAACAACCCCCCTGGCCTCTGGCTGCAGCACGGCCTTCATTTCAGCTTTCAGCACAAGCTTCTTCTCAAGAGTCTTTCTGCAAAGTCCAACAAAACCTGTCCCCAGATATAGGTTTACCTTCATTCCAGTAAGGCAAGCTAGTACCACTGTGTATGCTACAAGTACAGCACCTGCAACACAACCACTTGCTCTGTTTCCAACACATTTAGTGTCCTTTTGATATCAATGTTTGCCACAAATATTTCCACAATTAACAGGACAGAAATACCACTAAAATTTACAGTGTGGTAAAACCACGTTAATCATATCTTCTATTTCAACCACAAGATAATTTCTCTTGCCCATACAGCCACAGCATTTTAAAATAGAGCAGCATATTAGAATTGCCAGAAACCTCATCCCACAAGTTTTGCATTTCTTTATAAACCTGCACAATTTTACAGTAAACCAATTTATATATATTTCAGAGCTTAAGAATATTATTCTTAAATACTAAGATTCTCCACACATCAGAAGACAAGTTTCTGAGCACAACAAAAGAAATACAACTTCAGAGATTTAGACTTCACTGAACCATCTGCTGGCTCCTGTCACATTCTTGTACAACTGCACACAACTTTGTGGCATTCCAAATTCAGGATTACCTGAAGTATTTTCTGTTGAAAGCTATACCACAATTCTATTACCTATGAGGTGGCTATATGACTTTTCTCATCCCACTGCATCTATGTCAAACTCTTACACTTTAATGAATGACAGCTTCCTATGTTTTACACTCTATAATTGGAGACATTAGCTTAAAAACCATGTATCTCTTCCTGAAGTACACATCTGTTCTGCTTTTCCAATAATTGTTTAGCTGCAATATTCTGCAGTATGCCTTGCTGAGTCTTAAAATTATGCTTTTAAACTCCAGACAAAAACATTATATATTCAGCTGAAATAACGAAAAAAGGCAAGTCAGTTAGCAAATCCTAACTTTCATGCAAAATGCCTGGTAAGTCATTAAAGGGACAAAACCAGCTTGAAGTAGATTTTTAGTTAGTTTTCTTTTTGTTAGTCTTTTTTTAACTGAAAATATGCAAATTGCAATAAAGCAGTACTTATTACATCCAAGTATCATACCTGTGTGAAGTATTTTCCATCTTGTTTCAGGACTTTCATTGAGAGGTCAAGAATCAACCGCAGAAATTCCCATGTGGAATCTGCATATGGGGCATGATTGAAAAACAGAACAGCACATTATTGGCTTGTTTACTTATTACATATTCAAGACTTGCAAAGTTTAAAAAAAAAGCCTGGATTAAAAAGAAACAAATGCAAACCATACACAATGGCAATGATGGCAGGAGTATTGTTTTTCTTCACAGGAATTTTCCTGAAGTTTGCAATAAATTATGCAGTGAAGAGAATTTACTGGAGTATGAACTCCAAATGCTTTTTAAGAGCTACATGAGTTTATATTATTCTGGAATAAGATTTAAAAGAGTGCTAGGCACTTGCTAGTCTTTTCTAATATTAAAGAAAAACTTTTAAAAACCAGATGTCTTTTTTCTCTCGGATTTGCTTTTTAAATGAAAAAAAGTAAAGCCTTTATGCTGCAGACTAGCAGAAGGACAAACATTGAAAATTCTCAGAAGTTTAAGCAAACAAATTAGAAGATTTACCTTCTTCTGGAGATGTGGAGATGGGAACAGCTGTCAGATCATTAATTACATAATCAAACATTCTTCCTTCTTTGGCATACCTCTTCAATACAGGAATACAGTCTTCAATTAGAACCTATAAGAATGAAATATTATTGCTAGTCCTAAAAATACCCTAAAAATGACCAGGTAAAAGGAACAAATGTGGGTTCACAGAAATTAAGAGGAAAAAATTAAAATAAATATATGTTTCATTTTAGGCTCCACTTTCAACTTTTTACATCATATAGAAAGAAGGAACTTTGTAGCAGTTATGGCAATGAAAACACAGGCATTCCAGGACTGAAGTTCCTACATCTGTGACCACTGCTCTTTCTATCAAATGGTAACAACAGTTATCTGTTGTAACATGAGCTAAATAAGGTATTTGTATGAAGGGCCACTGATTTCCACAGAGTAGCATGTTCTAGTATTAATTGTCCTTTTATTATTAAAAAATAATTTTTATTATTTAAAAATGAACGGACTTTCTGTTAATTTTTTTGTATGCTATTAGCTCACTCCTGTAAGTTAATATCTGTGACAATATCTATGGGCCAGTAATGAAAACAGAAACATGTCAGATTACACCTGTGCTCATTTGTAAGTGCTGTCAGATGCAGCAAAAAGAACTGCAGGGATGCATGACATTTGTTGAGGTTTTTATTTTAATATAATAGCAGTATAATACTAAGGGATTTTGCCTGCAAGTTAAAAATAATTGCTATATGTGTATTACAAATTCAAGTATTTTTAACAGTACAGAACAACTAAAACACATTTCCTCTCCCTTTTAACCAGTTTAAGAAATGATGTTAAACAAAATTCTTACTGCTATCTCTTCTTTATATCCAAGTTATAGCAAATATTCTCCTATTTCACATTCCTTAGAAGCTACATACGCAATTAATTTTAGAAGTCTGAAGACAGAGTTAAAATACTTTCAACATAAACTCCAGTTATTAAAACATGTAAGTGTCCTACAAAAGGAAAAAACGCTTCCCAAACTGGAGTCAGAATACTTGTTCCCAAAACTTTGCCACAGAAGTCCTTCCAGACTAGGTCTTGATTTATTTGAAATATGACTTGTAATGAAAGAAAAACAGAATATTACCTGGTAGCACTCTCCTTTCAGATTGTCTAAGACATCTCCGCACGTTTTACGCATGTGTTTCCTACACCCGTCAATCACCATTTGGTCAATGTTTGAAGCTTGTCAAGGCATAATACATTCCAGAAATAGAGGTAAGAGTTTCTACTTCTTCAGAAACAAGTTCTCAAAGAAGCTTCCACAAAGAAATAATTAGACGTGTCTACTGGTATATATACTGCAATAGTCAACCTTATGTACTGGCCTCCACATTCAATTAGATGATTACCAAGTGCTTATTTTTGGTTTTAACCAGTATTTTTGATACTTTAGGTTATTATTACTGTGAAAGCCTGAAATGTGAACTGTAAGACTATTGAAAACTCCATAAAGTTAAACTAGGTTAAGATTTTAACCCACATTTTTAAAACAATTGTTTTTAGTCTTAGCAAATAGATCTCAAAACCTAGGATGATCAACATTTCAAATTTTCAAACTATACAAACTACAGAGTGTTGAAAACTTGATTTGTATTGGTATTTTTAGAACAGGGTTGGTCAATTCATCAATACAGTTCATCAAGTCCTGACATTTCTATTGATTAATTTTTTTTGCTTCCTGGCACTATTTTTCTTATAGCTTTCTTTAGGAAAACAGATGAACTCAAGAAGGCAGAAGGGAGCCCAAACTTGACAGACCTGCCTTCTGTTATTAGAGAAAGCATCAGTCTGATGACAGAGGCATTCCCTTCCAGCCTTATGTAAACCCTTTCTCAGAGTTATGGTATGGATTGGGAACCTGAAAGCAGGTGTTGCATAGTGATGTACAAATATGTAGTCACTGGGTCTCTACGCTGACAAAAAGATTTCACTTTAGACCCTATCTCCTCATGCAAATCAGAACCTGACAGGTAACTCTGCTCAGTGCTAAGGTATCAGCAGAAAGCTCAGATTGATATGAATGATGGGCCATTTTTCAAAGGATATCTCAACCATAGTAACCATCTTTGGCTTCAGTTTGACTATCTCATATAGTATACCTCCATCGCCACCTCCTAGGATTAGCACTTCTTTCCCAGTGTAATCTTCCTTTCCACTGCCCATTATGGCTTGAGTATATGCCAGATCACTTTCTGCCAGATCTGAACGGAAGAAGAGAGAATTGGACAGAAATATTAAATCTTCAGTTGTTCTCATTAACTGGTATTAATCCAGAGGTGATACAATACAGACCAAAGCAAGAACATCTACAGAAACAACCTGGGTCTCAGAGACAGTCCGAGTAATGAGATTCTTCTCAGAATCCCACACAGGATTTCTCCAGTTCTCCACATGAGCCCAACAATGACCACTTCAGCACTGGGAAGTACTACGTGCCACAAGAAAAAGTAGCAGAGCAAACCATTGGTCTTTGTAACTTGATGCTCACACTTCATACTTCAGTGGGTTTTTATCTCAAACTCATCCTGCAAGAGGGAGATCTGGAAATTTTTGTGGACCCCAGCTAAAAAGAGCAACCTAGATGCACAGCAGTGGATCTCTGCACAGAAACAAACATGACCATTAACACCCAGGCGCTGACAGGCCCTGCAGCTTGACTGCTGCCAGCATTTCGTTTCAAAGCAGGCAGCAGCACTCCCAAGCTGCAACAACAAGGGCCAAGATCCACACTACAAGGGCCAAGCTTTGTGCAGCAGCACATTGTGGCATATCCTGTCACTCTGCCTGGCAATCACCACCTCACTTATGAGTACACAATAACAAAATTAGACAAAGAATTACTTTAAAATCCCATGGAAGGGAAATAAGTAATGGCCTACTTCCCTTTCTACAAGGCACATTGTAATAATCTCCAAGCAAAACTTCATCTCCATATTAAACGGATGAAAATTTCTAGCTAGAATAATTGAATATCCAATTTGATCATTTCTAATACAATTCTATCTGGACTAGAAAATACCTAGCTAATGAATTCAATAACAGTGCTTTTCAGCTGCCATCTGCACAGAAGCCCTCTTGACAATTGCAGAAAGCTAATTGAATTGTTAGAAGTAATTTCAATTATTTCAAAAAGCTGTATTTCAATTTCTTAATTACTCTCCCATTAGAGTGAAGATAGGTATTCCATCCCTGGGCAGCAACATCCTTCACTTAAGAGTCAGTCCTTTTCAACATAAGAACTAAGATTTTACATAGCACAGTCCTTTCCTTGCCTAGATTTTCCAGCAAACAGCAGTCTCCAGCTTTAAAGAACAGTAGCCCACCTTCTCCCAAGTCCACCTTCAAAAATACAAAGGTCAGCAGGCACAAAGTACCACATAATAAAATCCCTCACATAAAGGTTGGGTCACTATTTTGATTAACTTATGAGTTCAAGTTCTATTATTTTGAAGAAGAGTCAAAAGATGTTCACTAATAAAGCAGCTAAATGGTTTGAGATACAGCTGTCCTAGATCTCACCAAGCAGGAAATTCCCTTAGAGAATCAAGGGAGCAGCACGATTATATACACACATCCCAGGTCTCATTTCACATTTCTTTAGAACTCCATTGTGTTTTGAAGACTGACACAGCAGCTCGTTTTACTGACAAAGAGAAGCTCTCAGAAGGCTGGACTAGCAACAAACAGAAAAGCTCGTATAAAAGACTGCAGTAGAGCAAGCTCTGCTATAGAACACCATTTCTATTGTCCCAGGCCCCTTTCTGTAGCAAAGATACTAAGTCTGGATTTTTTTTTAAACTCTAGATTTTACACTGGTCAGCCTGATTAACATCCTTAATATACAGGAACAGACCTATGTGCACATGCCCAAATAGTTTCCAGCATCTGAACCATTTACCCTGATGCATCTCATTAAAACTGCCATAGCAGGATAGAAAACAACACTTCTGACATTTTCATGCCAGAGATCCTTAAATGAGATGATACTTACTAACATCACCACTGAGAATAAGAATATTCCCAAATTGTTTTGAATGCAGAATTTTAATATTCTGAAAAGGTGAATCTTCATCATAAACAACTTCATCTATGTCATACTCCACCAGGCGCCCATCAGCTGTGGGCCAGTATCTATCAATGACACCTCCTCTCAAAATAGCTGGCAACCTGAAAAAAATAACATGAAAGAAGATTACAAAAATTTGGAATGTTTATTTTTAAAAAAAACCACTTTAAACATACTGTGGATTCACCATAATAAGTAATATTTACAAGAGGCATCTAAGAAAACTTGCCACATTTAACAGATATAAAAAATCTACCAGTCTACCATATGTTAAATATACATAGCTTGCTAAGGAACAGGTAGTATACATTGGTCTTCTTTATGTACAGCTTCTACAGTGTACCTGTGAATTTCTCTCAATTCTAAGAGACAGCATTTGCATCATGTATGAGCCTCTGTAAAAGAATCAGCTCATGACTAGAAATTAATACAATACAAAAACAGAATGCAGGCAAAAAAAACATGACAAAGCCTCTTCCCATCTTCAGTTCAGTTAAGAATGCCATTTCTCTGATATTAAGTGGATCTCATTCTGAGGCTATACTGAGACACATTTTAATACCTAGAGAAACAACAAAAAAGAATTATTAGTGTTTCAAACTCAGCTGGGTCAGCGTGCAGTACGTAAGCACAATCCTTGATATCAGTCAACAGCCTGCATTACTTTTGAAAAGTGGTTCGAGCATCTGCTAAGATTGTTTTGGGTTTGTTGTTTGTGGGTTTTAGGCTTTTAATTCCATAGAGATGTACCTTGTACAGTATTTCACCTGTAAACACAAACCATCTTTGAAATGACAGCAAACAATCAAAGAGACTGCATTTAGACAAAATATGCAGGTACAGAGTTCATCAGATCTCCCACGTGCACTTCAAAGAAATAAAGGGATTTTTTTTCCAGGAGGCGGGAACAGAAGACCAGATCCAACAAACTTCTTCTAAATTCCCTACTGATTCCCAATCAACATTCCAGAAACACTTCCTACCCCCAGTGAGCCACCAGATGGCAGCACATGGTGGGAGCAAGAGCAGTCCTGCCTTACAACAACAAAAAGTCACAAAAAACTTCTCCAGCTACATTCATCCTAGTGCATGTGTGCAGCTGACACCAAAACAAAACAATGCAAAATGAATAAAGAAAAAAAAAACACAAAAAGAAACACACACAAACCAAAAGCAAGCAAAAAGACACTGAGGAGTAGTGACAAGATCCATGCCAGATGCACAGTTCTAGGAGGTTCATCTTCCTCTACTAAGGTAACCAGACGATCTAGACCACTCCAGGCAGACATTGTCCAGGCCCGCTCTTACAAAATTCCTGTCACAGGGATTCCACAAACTCCCTCTATCACTTCAGCATCAAAACAGTCTCAGAAAGCTTCCCCTCCATAAGCATAGACGCAAGATCCGTGTTCATACACTGTGCATCCTTTGTGAGGCTTTACCACATTGAAGTAACAAGATAATTAAGGTCTGTTTTACATACAACTGTAAAACAGAAATAATATGCAAGTGTAACACCACTTTCCCAATTACTACCATTTTACTTGTGGTCTCTCATTCCCTTCAGAACTGCTTTCTCCCATAGTACTGCTTGTTTTCCTATTTTGTTTTCCTATGTTTTCCTATTTGCCTAGTTTGCTCCTTGGCTTTACTGAGCCTTGTTGATTTCACACGCACTTTTTACTTTTCTTGACCCATTTTCACTTTCATATTCCTTTAAGCACCTGCTGCACTTTCTACCATGTGCATGCCTAGAGTAAGTGCTCCCTGGCTTCAAGGTACCAGTCACTGGCAGACAATCACCACAAAGACAACAACAAGCCACATTCAATATGAAAGTTATTTCAGCACCAGGCCATGAGCTGCAATTTTAGTCCTTAAATTTTAACACATGGCCTTGAATTTAAATAATGCAAACTGACAACAGGCTTGCAAAGTTTCCATCCTTAAGTTTAATTATAAACATCTGCTACAAAACATAGCTATCTTCTTGACAGGTCCCTAAACCACACATGCCCAGAGTGAGCACCACGAGGCATAGATGTGAGAAAGAGCTGTAGGAAACCTTGCCAGGGCAAAGTCTCCTCTCTGGGCCTGGGCTCCATTTTAGCTGTAATCCTCACCCCTGGTCCCTGTGCCAGAGCTGCACTGCAGTTATATCCCCACCTGCCCAAGGTCTTTTGCCAATCCTTGACACCCAGCTCATGCTCAGGGTTGCCTCAGTACTACAGCCCAGCCTGGCAGTCACAGGGCTGGGTCTGACCCCAGTCACCATTATCAGCTCACCTTCTCCATGACCTGTGGGATGTGGCCCATAGGGTACAGTTTATGCCCTGGCCTATTCCTCTGCCATCCTTGGCTGCCCAGCTCTTTCAGAGCAGTCTGCTACTGCTTCCACGCTGCATCTTCTCTCACTATTTTATGCAAAAGAAACTAAAAAAAAATCCCATCCATACCTTCATACTCCAGGCTATTCACTGCATTACAGCAAAGCATAACTTGCTTATTATCTTTAGTAATTATGCAGACAAGCCACATAGAGAAGTACAGGTACAAACTTACCGTTTCACCCTTTTTATGTTACCATGAATCAATTCTTTCATTCTTTCTTCTACTTTGTTTAGAAGCTGCAAAAAATAGCAAATGAGAGGTAGAATTTGCAAGTCAGCACTTAATGCAAAATATCTGTTAAATTAGCCTACCTGGAAATCAATAAAACACAGCACCTGCTATGAAAAGGCTTCGAAATGTAACACTAGAAGGCCATGAGTAACTAGCCGGCCTCATCAGCCTTGTTACTAGCAAGAGCACCCACATTTCAGCAGCTGTCATCACTGCATTTAGCTGTTCTCCAGGACAACACAGAGGGAACATGAGAACCATTAGAAGTTCCATTCCTGCTACAGCAGTGGCCTCTTCCCCTGCAATATTCAATGTCCAGAGCCTTCATGCCAGGGAAGATGAAGTTGTTTTTCTCCATGGGGCAAAAGATTCAGTATGGAGGCTCCCCATCTCTCAGAAGAGAGAATCCAAAGAAGTCTCACACTAATACACCAGGCTGCAGATTGAGCATCTCATGTACTCCCTCAGTGCCTTGGGCAGCTGAAGAGACCCAACCCTAACCAAGGCTGCTCTATCTTTACAACTTTTTTACAAAGAACACAAGGCCCAGTACTTGCAGAGAAGAGTGTGCATTCATGTACCCATATGTGTGCCCAACTTCAACAGGTGCTACTGCTCCTCATCTGTAAGTGTCCAGGTTTGAACTGACTTTAATATTTTTAATCTTTTACCACAACAGACTTTGACAGACCTGAAAAAAGGGGCTCCCCATACAGTTAGGTAATCCCAGTAAGACAAGCAACACTCATACCTGATCAACTTCTTCTCTTCCTTTCATGTCATCATTGTAGCTCTGCAGATCCACCAACACCAGTCCATGAGGGTGAATTCTCAAATTGGCAAAACTACAACAGAGACAGTGATGACAAATTTATCATCAAAAGTCAGTAAGGAAAGAAAATCTAAAAGAAGTTCTATTAAAATTCGGAATGAATGTTTTTCCCCAGCATCTGTAACTGTTGGCAGCTTAAGTCTTCCTCTGCAAGTCCCAAAGAGCAAACAAAGTTGCAAGAATTTGCCTATCACTACACAGCTAATAAAACCAGGAGGAAGCAAGGCAGTGAAACAGCATGTTTAAGCCACAACAACAATGGTACAATGAGAATATGCTGCTTGCTAGTCTATATGGCCTGCTGGAACAGGTGTGTTGGTTTGGGCTTTTTAATTGAAAACCGGCTTTAAGAAAACACCTGGACACTTTCCTTCCACTTTATTTTCCTTTTCACTTCTGGGGATGCATCTGTTTTGTTTTGTTTTGCAGGCAGGGTGGTTGAGGCTGCTTGATTTTTTTTTCCTTTTTTTTCTTTTTTTGGTTGGTCACTTTTTAAATTTTTTATAGTAACTATTCAGAGACACTGATCACATTCAAAGCTGAATAAAAACCTGTAAGTGAGAAACAATAACCATCCTGGAGCAAACCACAGCTCTGACTGGCAAAGAAATTGCAGCAGCAAACTTTTATTGATGAATACAGATGCAAAGTCAACAAAACTCCTACTGTATATTTACTACAGGAACATTTAAAGACCAAAGAGCAAGGCTTCGCCATACTCTGAGAACTTGCAACAAAGAAAACAAGAGCTAAGGACAGTGGGGAAGGACACAAGAAAACTGTAGCACAGGCAATATCTTTCCTATTTTAGGAAGAAGACAAAAAGAAACAGAAAGGTGACAAAGGAAGTGGAGGAGAAAAACCATACACAGAAAAAAAAGAACAGAAGAGGGGATGAGAACAGGAATGGCTGAACAAATAAAGAAGGGTATTCAGGGATAGAAATGCACTAGTACAACACAGAAACCTCAGATAAAGCTGTATCATTCTCTGAATGCTTCATTCTTTGCCTGTCTCCTCTTATCACCCCACTCAGTCCCAAAGGAAAACACAAACCAACTCTTGTTATGACAAAGTTTACATGACCTTCCATCTCCCCACCACTCCCACCGTTTGTGTCTCTTCCAGAGCTCCTTTTGCAAACTGTCACCCTCAACAGGAATATCACCTCCCCCATGGTGATGGGACCTTCAGCCCTCAGCTGCAGTTAGAATATTGTGTGTTATCTGAAGATAATTTCTGGTAACTGTAAAACAATCAAATTATGAAACTGACTGAAGCAATTCAAGAATAAAAACACCTTGCTGGCTTTTGGAACAGCAGTGATCTGCAGCTCTCATATGTTACTCCTGTCACCCAGTTCTCTTCAGTGGATGGGTCTGGGCAGTCTGAGCCTTTCCTCAAGACTTTGCAGACACGTCTTGGCCCCAGGAAGAAAAGGTGTTTCTATTTACTACACACATGCACACCCAGTGCACACAGCCTGGAGCAACCCTCCCTCCATCCCAGAGCTTCCCCACTAGGTGTCCTCTGACACAGGTTTTTGCTAAGGGATCACAAAAGCCTACCAGGATTCTGTTTACCTGAGGGTTTGGGTTTTTTTAAATGAGAGAAAGACCAAAGAGCAGAACTCAGAAGATGGAAGTACTGGGCACTCCAGCAGGTTTTGGACACAACCATTCACAGTGAAAAGGGTGAAGTCCATAGGCCCTCAGAACTGTGGCACTACAGACAGAAATATGTATATGCACTTTATAAGACAGCTCTGATTCCCTGAAAACTGGCATGATGTCAAATATTTTCACTGTTAGAAAACCTTTTTACCAGTTTACTTCCCTATTTTGGGAGTTGCTGTTGGCACAAATAAGCAACAGACTGACTGCCCCATGACTCAAGCTCTCTTAAATTAATTTCCTACAAGAATAACACAGCTGTCATAAGATTTGACAGCTGACATCTTCACTTCCCCCGTGAACTCCATGAGAGCCTCAGTATGGGATGTTCCTGCCCCTGCTTTGAGGAGGGAGGCAAGAGAGGCAGAGAGGAGAATCACTCTGAAATTACAGCCATACAACTTCAGATTTGTAAGTGATAGCACAGCATTAGAATACAGAGACAATAGCACTGCAGAACCGTCCATTTCATCCAATTGTCACCTCTAGCAAATTAGCACACTCCTGACACCTGGGGTAAGGGGGAAGCGATCAAAGGCAGGCAGCAGGCTGTGTAATAACACAAAATTTGAATGACTAACAAGTTCCAAGTTTCTGGCTAATATTCTCAGCTAGTTCATGGTTAAAAAAAAAAACAAACTTGAATGAAATTCAAAATTCTCAACAATAATACAGATCCAGGTTGGTTATCCCTAACCTATAAGTTATCTGGATACCTAAAATAAGATAAAATGTCTGTAAAGATTTAAGCACACAGCCAGCAGTACAAGTGTACTCAAAAAAGTGAACAGTTCAGTATTAAGTAGTAATAATGCAGTAATGGTAGGCCAAAGCTGAACTCACAAGAGTTACTAGCTTCAGTCAGCAGACAGCAAAGGCTATGCTGGCTTTTGTCACTTTACATTTTTCTGCTTGGCAGAACATATATGAATGCAGGTTTTTATTAGCAGCTGCTTTTTTAATATGTGGAAGAGGGTTCTTTAAAACAATGAGAATAGTTTCCATTTTCTACCTATGAAAATACAGGAAAGATTACTTTATAATTCAAATGAGGGGAAAAAAGTTTGCTTCAAAATTAGCCCCTCCTGTCTCATCTTTCTGAACAATATAATACCTGTTTTTAAAAAAAAGCCACCTGCCACACTTTTGGTGTGTGCTTGCATGTAATTTCATAAAAGTAGAAAGGGGGAAAAAAAACTCAGTAAGGAGGTATCCTCTTCCTTTCCATCTGGCAAGGAAATCTGCATCTGAAAATCAGCACCCACTGTAAGAATGTTCCACTTGTTGCTGCACCTGCCTGTCACATCCTCCAAGGCAGCACTCAGCCTTTTCGTGCTTGTATGCAAACAGGTGTCAGCCACAGACAATTCTATTGAGGGTTGCATCTTAGCACCTGAACATCAGAAAACATCAAATGTCAACAAATAATTCCAAACTGCACAAATCAAAATGTAACTACTGGAAACAGAACTAGGAAGCAAAGATCAAAATATTCTAAACCAAAACATAGTATCCTTACTTACTTGTACTGGGGAATACAATGGAACATTGCAATCCCACCTACCCAAAAAAGAATTTCCCAAACCACCACACCCAGAGAATAAAGCTGGATAGAAAGATAGGTATCTACAAACTCCTCTTTACCCATCAAAGCTTTTATCTGCTGACTAACTTTGCATCACTATAAAATAGAATAGTTCAAGTATTTCAAAAACAGCTTGCCACTAAAAGCATCACCTGTCAAACTACTCAAAGAGGGAGGAAATAACAATTTGTTTTTAATAGGAAAATGTAAAATTTTTAAAAAATGACATTACACTGTTTCAACTAAAACATAATCTTTTTTCAAAGTGTTCTTCACCTTAATTACAAAGTACTTGAGGGACCTTAAGGAGCTAGGCAATCACATTTCTACATTATACCATTAGTCCAGTTCTGTTTTTACAGAATAAGAAAATTAAACCAATGAAAGCTACCATGAAAGCTTTTGCTGATTCCTACCAACTGCTTCCTATTCTTCAGCCCATTTTTACACTCTGGGTCACTCCATAGGCAACTACAACACTTCAGCCTGAAACAAAGAGCTGAGGAATGTTCATCCTGCTCCTTTAAAATATGCTGCCTAGCATACAGAGTGGTTAGCAAAAGACTAACAAAGAAAAGAAAAAAGTAAACACACTCCCCTCTCCCTTCACAGTGTTAACCTATCAGCATCTCTGTGACATACAAACCAAATTCAACTGGGTAAAGCTTGCACTGCTGTGAACAGTGAAGTCAAATGCCAGTAGGATTATACTCCTCTAAACAAGAATTCTGGACACCAAAGTTAAAAATGGGTATGTGGTATAGGGGAGGTCAAAGCTCTTCTAAAAGACACTTTTCTACTGTAGAAACAATGACTCAAGTTTCAGGTTTTTGAGGGTTTTTGAAGAACTTCCAGGTGGAACATGACAAAAGGAGCACAGATGCACAAGGAAAAAAACTCACAGCTCTGTGCACTATAATAAAAGCCTACTTGCTCACAAGCAGGCAATGAGATTAAAACAAAGTATTAGTTGAGAAGATATCAATTTCCAAAGATTAGCTTCACTGATTTTTTTCCTTAACTTAGATGTACCAACACTTCTCAATCTGTTGAAATATACTGGGCGTATGACTTTGTACAAAGTCACGCATACATTAAATAAGATAAACACTTCACATGTTTTAATCCTAATTTTTAACTGTTTAGTCCAAGATAGTGACACTTCAGTAAAAGCATGCTGCTTAATGTGACCCTACAAACCACTCTAGAAGGAATCTAAATCCACACAGCTCAGAAAAACAAGACTGCTGGGGCCTCAAAAGTCAAGAGACAGAGCTCCACTCTGGCACATGCTACTGTTCCCCAAGCAGTGTTTGGGCAAGGGGGCTGGCAAAGCAGAGAGGAATGCATCCATCCCCACCACTTCAGAGAAGAATTTGAGTGGCTCAAGTGACCCATTACCTGCCCCACTCCAGAGCCTTATGTTGACAACCCAGTTAGTAAATGTCTGCAGCTGAACCTCCCTCAATTAGGTTCTTTGTCAGAACAAATCAAAGTAAATGGACCAGGTAGAGTTGCCACATATGACTTTTGCTTTCTTGGCTTTGGACAAAAGAGAGCAGGGATCTGTTGCTTTGGTAATGACAACAGGAAAGCATGTCTTAATCCCCAGATCAGCTTCCATTCGTTCAACCAGCACAGCCCTCCATGGGGCTCTTCCCATGGTGGCTTTGTCAGAGACAGTTTTGTCAACAGCAGTGCAATTCCACAGACTGCAGCACAGGGCACCCTGCAGGCTACGGGGGTTATCTCAGCCAACTTTGGAGTATAGACACTGTTTAGTAACATATTACTAGCTCATCTCAAATATTTTTCCCTAAATTAGTACCCAGCTTGTTACATCAACTGCACATCTGTCTTGCAATGGCTCAGTCACCTTTGGCTGGCTAATTGTGTGCCCATGCTCACAAAACCCTTACTCACAGCATCCACTCCTCTCCTTCCAGGGAACTTGTGAGAAGTGGTAGCCAGCCATCCTTACAAGAGCTCTCATGACAAACCTACATCACAATTCTTTTTTCCCAGTTTCACGACAGGCTGCTACTAGAAATGAAGTACATTCACTGTTCTGCAGGGAAAGAAAATGAAAAATCTGCATGCCCTGGCTACTTTCTTCCTAGTTGTGTCAGGTAATATTTTTATGCTAACTAAAAACATACGACATTTTAGGGCACTAAGATAAAGTGCAGACAAACTTGCTGGTATTAAAATAAAGCCTATTTAGTCAGTTAAAATCTTCCATATGCTCATCAGTTCGTTCTTACAACTTGTGAAATGTGTTTGCTTTGCAAGGTTTTTTAACTGTCCAGTCTGTTGGGTTTTATGGCTTTACAACCTCATTTAAGTCAACTGAAACTACATCAAACAAATACAAACTATACTAGCAGGAATATACTGTTTAGGGCTAGCTTAAAAAAAAGTATCCATGCTTTTTCTATAACCAGAGGAAACAAAACTGCTGAGGTCCCAAAACTCACAGATGTTCTCCTACATACATGTTCAGCTGACAGTGTAACTGGAGCAATCAAGTCAGATATTTTAAAATTTAGGTTTTTATAAGAACCTTTCTCAGAGATGCTTCCAGGAGCCAGTCTACTTATCTTCTGGAAAAGTTATGCAATAAAACACTGTTTTCTACCAAGTTCCTGGAACACATCAGAAGCCAGGCAACTGAAAACTCTGAAACTGAAACTGCTCCTTTAGAAGAGGCTGTCATCTTAAGGGGAATGATCAGATGAATTCGCAAAGAGAAAACCCAGTTTGAGAATTCACATCTCATGTCGCTCTAACACTCAAGGAAAGAAACAAGAGGCCATATAATCAAACATACCCAACCTTTTCATTTTCTAACTTTTTACTTCTAGGTATGTTACCTTTTAATTCTTCAGAGTTTGTAGAACCTTGATATTTTTATGAGAATTACATGAAAGCTTAACTCAATCGAGAGGAAGAATAGAATCAGAGTAGAAAATTACCAACTTTGCTATCTTTTCACCAACTCAGAGACAAAAGGTTACCAGAACTGCAATGTTGATCAAATTATTCAGGAAGAACATAAAAGCACATGTAACTAAAGACAGAATAAACAGGGCTGTACAAAATCAAGATACAACTAACAGGTTTTTCTAGGCACATCAAGTATAAAAAACAAGCAATTCTGCGCAGAAAAAGCCAGTGCCACATTTGAGAAGCTAACTGAGATTTCCTAAAAACTTCACAGAGCACAACTGAGAATGATAAACATAGAACCACTCATTCCACTTACTTGTTACCTTAGTTTGGGTCCCAAAAACCCCCACCAAAAAAAAAAAATCCCAATCAAACAAATGAAACAAATCCAACCAGCAAAAAACCAGCAACCCCAAAGCAGCAACTGCCACAATTATGTCAAGATCAGGTAACTGAATAACTATAAAGAAATTAAGTGCAATAAAATCATGGTAGTTACTTACAAATAGACCAGATTAATGTATACCATAATCAGCTAAGCCTCACACTGTGAAGCAGCATCAGGAAATAGTGAATGTAGTTTTGTTTATCAGTTTGTTCCAGCAGACTCAGCTTTTGTGTCACTAATGACACCAACCACCCTTATCATGCAGTTAACTACTTCAGAAGGTGCTTGAGAATTTGAAGCACATAACATGTAAATACAGACAGACACAAAGCTGTCATCTTTCACATGCTAAGGTTAGACTCCAACATGTTTCGACATATTTAATGGTCAGAAAGATTACAAATACATTGAACTGACTTGAGCTATCCTGGACTAGTGCTGAGACTAAGGCACCACTCTATGGTACAGACCAGACTGACTAGTTCAACCTTCTGATATTCAAACTGCAAGGTGACATAGTCCAGATTAGAAACAATATTCTGCTTTATCATAGCTACTTCATACACAAGGGTGATAAAAGGATAGCTTGCCCTGTCAACACTACAGGAGGTCCAACAGTGAGAGAAATAAATATTTTAAAGGACAGTGGAGACAATCAAAAGAAAATCCACTTACCTGCCATTTTTTTTAATGTAGGTTACTAAATAACCATGGTCTTCCCAGTTATGAACTGTTTCTGTCATTCCCTGCTCCTGAAAAATGGGCTGTAGAGCTTTAAGAACGGCATTACAATCAGCTGCAAGATTAAGAGAGAAAAAATTATCAGTGAGGATTTTCCAGTCGTTACTGCTGCCTTTTTTTAGAGGCTGGGAAGTTTTTCCTGGCAGCCTTGATTACTTTTTCTTTAAGTACCATTTGAACACTCTTTAATGTATCTTCTCTTCTGCCCATCCTCATCTTCACAGAAATATTTCTCAGTGCATGGGTATCCAAAGAACTTTAAATCAGTTTTCACACCTGAGCAAAAATGGTTATCTATGAGAGTATTTTTATTACAGCTACTATTGATCATGCACTGTATCACAATCCACACAAGTCTTTACTCATATAATTACTTTTTAAATTGCTTAACACACAAACAGCAATCCCCACAAAATGACAGCACTGACAAGAAACCTCAAAAAACACATTAACCTGTAATACTAGATAACTACAAAGGTGTTGAAGACTGACCTATCCACTCTACCCCTACACAAACAACCTTTTGTCTCACATCCAGGCCAGTGCAAGTCCCCAGTTGAAATCTTCATGATATTATGAAAAAGATCTCCCAGAACAGCACACAAAAACTCACTTGGAAATAACTGACATGATTCTGGTACAAGAACCTTCAAAAGCAAGCTGGTAATTTGTCCATAAAGGTATTTCTTCAGTCAGAACATGCCAAGTTCAGAAGTCTCAAGTTTGCTGTAAAGTTTTGTGGGGTTTTTGTTACCCACAACATAGCTTTAATGAACAATTTTAGTTTCTTCAAATAAGTGTCTCAAAAACAAGTTGCAAGCTTTGCCCATTTACTTTGGAGTTGGCAAGCCAAATTAGTAGAGGATGCTCCTAAAACTGCACTTAGCAGAGCAGGAACAAAGCTGGAAAGACTTTCCACACCAGTGTCAGTAGCAAGTAGCAAGTAGGCAAGTAGCACCACCTCCACTTCACAAAACACAGAATTAAACCACTATGCTCATGCAATATGGCAACAATGTAACCAGGATACAGTATCTCTATCAAAGAAATCACCTGACACCGACACAGTATGGAGGCACAGTTTACAACCAAATGCTTCAGCACAGACACAATCTTCCCCATTCCAACTTTCTTAAAGAGTTACTCCCAAGGTACTTACTTTGTTTTACCCCTGCTCCCAAAATGCATATACACTGGAAGCCAGTAACAGTAGCCAGCAGACAATCAGCAAGTTTTCAGGATGAAGTTGTACAAGCTACAAAGAACTGAAAAAAAATCCATACAAAAAAAAATCGAAGTTCCTCAATCATCTCTATCCAACTCCACAGTAGATGCCGCTAAAAATCTGATTACTTGAAATTTGTTTGCCCATCTATAAATCCCAGACTTGAATTACCCCTGAATGTTTCAACCAGACAGACTGAAGTAACTGATAGAGTATTTACTTTCCTTCAAAGTCAAGAGCAAGCCAATTCCCCAGTAGCCAAGGATATTTAACAAAAGTTGGAAGGCTTTGCTTGTTGCTTATTCTATCTGATCTCGATGTGCATTCTGAGATAGATTTCGTTTCCACCTTCTAAATCTCACTCATTAACTCCATGTTGCAAACTAAAGGAAATAAATTGTTATACCACAGTGAATTATTTAACTGCTGGTTCCTTCTTAGTCAGGAGCACCACTGATAAAACACCACAGTCCACTACTACCATGAAACTTCCTCCTTCCTCTACCTTTCTGTAAAGATACGCATCATCTATACCAGTAAGATTTTAGCCTTCCTATCCAGTGGCAGGTTTTACCACGGTACAGGCAATAGTTAAGGCTCAGAGTACACCACTTGTCTGCCCAGTAACCATGGTTACAGTAGTAATAAGTGGGCCAGCAATCAAACCAACGTGTTTTTCAGACATCAAAAGAATAGACAAATGGGGCCATAAGTATGAGCCACAGCTCTTAAACAGGTTCTGATCTCTGCCTTGCACTGGGACAGGAACTTTGCAAGGCTCACTTTGAACTTGCAGCTTCTGGCAGGCATCAGCCCTTTTTGGAGAAGGTAAGAACAGCTGCTCCAGTGCCAGTACATTCACAAAGAATTTTTTTCACTTCAGACATGTAGTCCCCACTTCTTCAGTAGCATTTGCTTCCTTGCCCAACTTCTTTACCTTCTCATCTTTTTCACAACAAATGCCTACTTCCACCATTTACTTCTTAACCACCACAAAAACATTAAAAACCCTGTTTACTAATGCATGCCATACCCTCCAAGAGCCAAGAGTAAAATGACATTAAACCGAAACTGAACCAGTGTCCAACCAGCCCCCAAACCACTACACTTCCGGAGATTCTGCAAGATAGCAGCAAGATGGTGAACAGACAAACAACTGAAGTACTGATACCATATTTAGCCTGTTTTGAACAGCTTTAAGGAATCCTGCTAGGTGCATCTTGGCAGGCACTGCAGGACAAATCATCACTGATATTTTTCTGAACCTATCAAGCCCTCACATATGGCTCATCACTCAGCCACAGAGTTCTTTGCTAAGAACCCAGGCACAAGCTTGATTAAGCTCCCCCTATTATGCTATTAACTTTAGGAAATTAAAACAACAACAAGCTCATTCACCAGGTATCCTTTTAGTTATACCACACAAGATTTGCCTTGGAGAGCTAATTAATTGTCCCAAGTTGGAGATTCCCTTATAAAATGTTTGAGGCATAAGTGGTTGCTTGAAGGCATGAGGAAGTTTCAGCAATCTCAGGACATCTCACCCAAATCCACTTGTCACCACCTCACTCCAAGCTCAGATATGCTCTTATCAAGCACTGATAAGCAAATAGGACAACAGTGATTAAAACAACAGGAACACCTTTGAATCTACATCTAAATGTTTATTCAAGTAGTCATTACTTTTTTTGGTTATTCAGGAACAAAAGAAAAACTCTGGATATCAAGAATAAAATACCAGTTTAGGCATTTGATAATTCCTTGCCAGAAGGAACAAAAAATGCCTAGAGTTTCAACTCTAGAGAACAGGAACAAAACCCACTATGTACAGATTTGAAATATATTTATTTTTCAGGAGAGTTAATTCCCAGCTTGGCCAGAACATTTTGGAACCCCAGCACATCTGAAGAGAAAGAAGACTTGAAGCAGTTGCGGACGTTCCTCTGAATTTGAGCAGCAAAGCAGTCAGTACTTGACAGTAATCTGAATATGAGAGCAAATTCCAGAGTTGCTGTAAGCACCAAGTCTGGCTTCATGCACAACACTGGCTAGTTCCATCCTGCTACTGAGCTCAGTGTTGGAGTCATCTGCTATTGAGCCAGACTATCTCTAAAAATATTCTGGCTTAAGACTTCATCATGCCCTACAATTAACAAAATTTCAGTAAGCTATGGGAACAGATTAATTCTCATTTGAAAATATTCACCCCATTTCCAACTTCAAATTTTTCTTACCCTGATTTTCAATAATTTCTTCTAACAAGTGAGGATATAGCAAAACCAAAACAATAGAACACATCAAAGCACTTATGTATGATTCTGTATCTGATGATTTTTCCCTTGGTAGCTAAATATTCAATAGAGAAAGGTGAAGAAAACAAATTGAACTAAGTGCTTCATTAAGAATACATTAAAGAGTTAGCATACATTAGGAATCAAGATGCAGAATATGTTAATAGTAAATAGCAACCTGAACTGCTGGCATATTGTTTCAGTCCAAAGCTGTCTAGGTTGTTTCAACGTAATAAATGCTTGTGTTTTGCAAGTCTGATATCCTTGGCACTCTACCTATCAACTCCAATTCTTCAAAAATCTTACAGGAAGAGGAAATCCAGACACGGGGTGAGAGGGTACCACATACAAGTGATGAAGGGAATACACTGATAGAAGAGATTAGTTTCTAAGCAGTTGAGGTCCTGGAGCAGTTCAAGAGCAGCAGCAGGGGAGGCCTTCAACCTGCACACCTGACAGCTCTGGCACTGAGCTCACCACAGCCAAACTGGTGGCCCCCTCCACCCCACCTCTTACTGGAAATTGTGTCCTCAGGCTTGCAGGTGTACAGGGAATCTCTCATTCACAGACTGATCCAAGGCATTTTTCCGATGCTAATATTGCATCTCAATCTTAACCATGAAAAAACTACAGAATTAAGAGGTGTGCACCACAAATGTTTGGTGAGCAAATTGTTTATAAACTTTAAAAATCCAGATCCAAGGAGAAGCTTCAGGCTCCCACATACCTTCCATGTCCTAGATTTTTTAGCACTTGAGAAAACAGAAATAAAAAACAAAAAAGCTTAAAGCCAGAACAGTTTATGGAAAGTCAACAGCTGTCTCTTCCTCCTAGGTCCCCATCCCCATTGTACATGACAGGGTAGAGCAGTGCATAATAATTTGCAGATAACTTATCACTCAGTCATCAACTCCTGCACGGCAACCTTTTTCTTAGAACTAGAAAACCTAAGAATTGTACTTCTTTTGTCCTAGTTAAAAGGATCTGCCTGCAAGGAGAATGAGTGAGCAGAGCACACTGGTGCTTGGAACAGAACATCTAGAGAAGTTTTCACAGCAGTATCGCAGGTTCAACCAAGTCAGAATGCCAACAGTTGCCAAGCTGAGCCTTATCCTCCAACAACAAAATCACCCCACGCCTCACAAGAGTGGAAGTACACCTCCCAAGCATACTCCATGACCCCTGCTTTCAGAACTGCCCAGAACAAAGCAGGAAGCTTTTTCCTGACATGTTAACAGAGGCAAATGAATAACAACTGGCTTCAGCAACATACACCTTTTGGGTATTAAGTTGCTAAGTCTCCCATCAGAACACACACACACAGCAAAAATCCTTTGTTTTGTCCTTGTCAGCTCTGCAAAAGATGAAAACAGCAGGAAGCAGAAAGCTATACAAATCTGTTTCCTTTCAATCAATTTGCACCCATGAGGACCATCCCTCATTATGTTGACTTTTACACAGAAATCAACAAATCATGTATGGCATGAGGTTTAAGGGGGCAGCAGGTGGAAATAGTAATCTACTACTCATTCATCCATGAGAAAACAGATCATCAAGTTTCCTCGTGCATTCACTCTGTTGCATTGTGTATTACACAAGGTTAAAAGTACAAGGCTGCTTTTTCCAAAGTTTTCCAAAGGGGGAGAACACCACCCCCACTCCTATTTTTAAGGATTTCCAGCGACATAGAATACAGGGAAATCCAGCCATACTGTGTCACATCAACAAGTGCATGAACTTACTGGCACCTCCATGTGATCCTCACAGCCAACAGGAGTCACTCTGTGCATCCAAAGGTTCCTTAGGAAATTGTGGGTGAAACAACCACGATCAGAACACGTTCTCAAAGAATTAACACCACCTAGCTACAAAAAGGAGAATTCAACACTCTACTCTCCCCTGCACTACCAGCACCTTGTATTGGCTCCCTAATCACTTTAAAGAGAGAATTCCACAGAAGATCTCAAGTTTTCAGCAAATTTAGGTCTATGAGATCCATCCTCTTCCATAATGGAATAAATACACTAAAAGTAAGTTATTCCTTCACCCTGCCTGCTTGATTTGCTATATTAGGCTTACCAAAAATATCATTTACTGCACAAATACAGGGTGCCTCTGCTTGTGGATTCATCAGTATCTGAAGGCTCACTCCTGATGATTCCTGCAGAACAATGTATTATGGAAAATTAAAAAGAATCCACCACAGAGACCTGTGGGAGGGGTTTTCCCTTGTTAGCTTTTGGCAAAATTTTAGAAGCCTATCATGTCTGGAAGCACATTAGCAACCATATTTTCCATCACTAGTAGCATATCCCCTGAGAGAGAGAGACTCTGACATTCACAAATTACTTCTTTCTCTATTTTTAATTAATATATGCTTTTAAAGTATTTTCCTATACCTGGCATCTAATTGCAGTAAGTAATGATATAGCATCCTACAACAGGTAACTTTTAAAATGCTCATCTTCTGGAAACGTGCACAAGAGATCATAAAGTGATTCTCTGGTAATTCCAAAAAAAACCCCAAAACAACACAGGCCTCCACTTGAGCCTTAGTATCAACAGATGTCGTTTCAATGCCTTAAACTTCATTTGTATCCCAGTAACACACAACTGAAGTCCACCACCTGGCATACAAAGACTGTTCACATTTTAAACCTTAGCATCTGTTGAAATACCTGTAGTCCTTCCACACAGAAGAGCTGTAGAGAAGAAAACACACTTCAGCATGTCCAAATAATATCAGCTCTTCTGGTCACTTATGTCTTTCAAGCCACTTTAATCACCTATGACCTGACCATCTTCTAGAAAAATATTAAGCACAGTACTTGTCCTATATACTTTCCTCTCCTTTCAAGGATTTTAAGAGGCATGATCAGAGAAATGTATCTGAAATGGGAAATGCTGATGTGTCAAAAGCAGTCTTCATTTCCAGCAAAAATTTGCTCTACAGCCTCAAAACAAAACATCTCCCACACTGTTAGCCTTCACCTTTGCAGGTGACAGTTCCTTCATGTCTGAGCAAGCAGCCACTGAGAACTTGACATCATCCTGGAGAATCAGATAATTATATTTTCAGAGTTCCAGTCATAAAGCATTTTAATCTTCAAAACTAGAAACCAATAAAAGCAGGGAATTAGTTCATAGCAGTCCTTACTGCTAAAAATGGAAAGCTATTAATACCTGCATTAACACCTCCTGACAAGCCTTATTTGTGCTCTGACACTCAGCAGGCCAGCTCTCAGTCCAGGCCTGCCAGAACTAGACTGTGGAGACCTGCAGGGCTCAGCTCAACAGCCCAGACAAAGGCACAGGCTGAGCCACACCACTCATGGAGGCTGCTAAGGAAACACAACCAAAACAGACCCATTCCTGAACTGCAGTTGCAAACACACCTTTAGCCAAGGCTGATAATGCAGTTGCAAGCTCCAGAGACATCTGAGTCTTGTTTAATCCTTATTTGCATGGTCTTCACATACAGATCACAGCTAAGGAGTCAGCAAATTTTGTTCACATACCATAAATCAATAAGGTAAGGAGATAAGCCTATCATCTGCATGTTATCACTGCAATCAGATGTTTCAGCACTTCAGACAATCCAACACTTGACAGAACCAGTCACATTTAGCTATAAGGATCAGAGATACCATTCCCTCACAAGAAGTTCAAATATACTTAATGTGTTTTTACAGCTAACTGCAGCCAGCTCCAGCCACACAAGCAAAATCTGTCCCACAGAGAAAAAACAAAGCCTTAGCATCTCTAGTACATCAGGCAACAAAGCACCCACAGAGAACATCAAATTAGAAGTAACTCCCTGGATAGGTAAGTGCTCAAATCTTTTATTGATGAGTTTTATTTATAATCTTAGGTTTGAACTAATACTCAACTTGACATCTTCTTGCTCCTTCATACACAAGACTGACTTACTTGAGAAAGAAACCACAAGTTCTCAAGAAAAATATCAAGTTTTCAATGCCAGTCATCTCTTCCTGCATTCTCTGCTATTTCCACACTTAGTACGGGATGAACAGTGATTCAACATCTAGAACTGCTGATTACCTGCTAAATAAACCAAACCCGCACCACATCCAAATTGTCTTTACTACAGCAAGACACAGTTCAAAACAAATGAACTCTTGCAGTGTTTTCCCAGGTAAAGATTAGGGTAGAGATTTCAGGGATGGTAGCAAGAAAGAGCCAATACAGCATCCCCCAACCCCCCTCCCCCCAGTATTTAGCTCTCCTAAACACTCCTCTTCCCAGGAGACTTCCCTTTCAGAAAACCATTTTCTTAATTAGTTCTTCAAGTAAGGAAACTCAACAAAAAAAGCTTTAAAAGGGTGTAAAACTCAAAACCTTGTCAAGTCTTTCCCCCTTCAAAAGTTTAGATCAGCACAGCCAAAAATTTTAGTACTGCTCCATTAAGAATATTAAGATTTCCAATCCAAACAAAGACAAGAAGGAAAACATTACTTTAACTGCATTCAGTTAAAATATTTAATATTTTGACAGCCTAAGTAAAAACTTCAATACTGAAAGAATATTTAGGAGAGTAACTCAGAGCACCTGATAGTTAAGATTTTTCCCCCTGCAGTGCCAAATTGAGCAGTGGACCCAACCCTGCAGACAGGAAGCAAGCTACTGACAGAGGATGCTCAGCCCACAAAAGGTCAGTCCCTCTATCTCCTTGAAAACATTAATTTGAGGAAAACCAGATCATGTGCACACACACATTCACTTAAAATTTTTCTTAGAAATTTAAGCATTGCCCTACCTGCACTCTCTCCAACCCCAGCATTCCCAGAGCATGTAATTCACCCAAGAGCTTCCTAAGCATTCGTTTTGGTAATTGTGCCAGCTCAGGTAATCACTGCTCTCCTCCACCAGCTCACTCATCAGTGCCCTGGTCCTGAGTATTATGGGCATAACTGTTTGTGCCACTGTACCATGAACCATTTATAATCCCCCAGCAACAATCCCAAACAGCAAACATGGAGACAATTCAAACTGATTTCCAACTAATCTGCCTTTCAGACCAACTTTCTAAAGCAAAGAACCCCAATCTCACAAGAGTCTTCATATTATCTCTCCTCCCACCCTTAGAGAAAGCTGAAGAACATTAATTAGTTCAATACTCAACAACCAAGAAAACTAAGCTTAGTGGACACATTCATGCATGGATGGAAAAACTCCCATGTGCAAGCAGATTTACAACATACAGTAAATCTAAAATCAACTCTGTATAGGTATAAGGCATCAAATATCTATATACTCTCATAATAAAGCCCTCAAACTAAGTAACTTGAGGAGTCTCATCTCTTCTGACTAGCAAAAAGACCACAACTAAAGCTTTCTAAGCCCCAATTAAAGGAAGCCAGCAAGCCGCACCCATTTTCATAAATGTTAAAGTCTTCTTGTATTTTAGGACAGGAAACACTGCTGTTTGCCTGCTAAATTTATCTGTTTATCTCCAGGGTCACAGATAAGCAAAATACTTCTGTTCAAAGGGCTGAGCTCTAGAGCTGCTAACTTAATCAGCTCTTCAGAAGACCATCACTGAAACTCATGCTGTGCTATCCAGCTATGAAAGATTCACTTTCTGAATGCTTACATTTTTAATTGACCATTCCTAAGAAACTAATGAGATGCCTAATTAGAGGAAATAGTTATAAGGACAGGCAAAAGGGCCTTTTTTGTTTTTTAAATAGTATATAGATTTTTGTAGTACACTAAGAAATTTACTGTAAAGTTTGAAAAAAACTGGCAGCTTTTAGCAGAAGTACATGGCTCTAATCATCTCATGCAACCCCATTCCCAAGGCAGTACTGTGTTCCCCCATCTCAAACCAGTACAAGAGGACCTGTTTTCTGTAACTCCCCACACTCACGTTTTTATTGACATTGCTGGCATTTCAACAACCTTACTGAAGTGATTACTGCAAACACTAAGAAATGGCCACGTAGGAGTTGTTATTCTCAAGATCCTTGCTGAGTACATTTGAGTCCTGAAGAATCACACGACAAGCTCCATAGTCCAATACCCCAAGACAACTGGAAACAAGGGCTGTTATTAAAAGGGTTTGTAACATGCCAAGTCAGTCAGCCAGTGAGAAAAACCCACCAGAATCCACACCATTCTGCAGCACAAGCAGTTGCTAATAGCTGCACACAAGTATTAACTAACATATGAGAAAATCCCATGTTCCTCATGCAGAGCTGTGTCCTAGGGATCTTATCCCTGTCATCAATGAAGACAGCCTCCAGTCTTTACTCACAGAGAACCTCAGAAGATTGAGGATAAAGACAAGTGACACACACCAGAGAACAAAGTAATAAACAGATCCCAGAGAACTATTAACATCTCAGCCTTTATAATCATCTTCAGTCTTGATGGTAGACAATTCCAATTATGCCTTTGGATAGCTGCTATGTTAAAAGTGAACAGTGAGAAACATATACAGATTACTTCAACCACGTATAATGACTCTCAGACCAAGCAGATTCTTTAAGATAACCCACCCTTACCATGCACAGCTATTGCAAGATGCATTGCAATGAAATAAACTATTGTTCAACCTTCCTACAAAGTACAGATGCCATTTATCTGGACTTCTGTAAAGCCTTTGACACGATCCCCCACAACATCCAGGTCTTTAAATTGGTGAGAGCTGGACTCAGTGCCTGAACTGTTTGGTGCATAAATAGGTCATTGGACAGTCACATCCAGAGGGTCATGGTCAGTGGCTCAGAGTTCCAGTGGACATCAGTGACAAGAAGTGCCCCTCAGGGGTGTGTACTGGGAGCACTTTTTTAGTACCTTCATTAATGACACAGACAACAGGATCAGTTACAGATGGCACCAAGCAGAGTGGTATGGTTCCCAGACCTGAAGGATGGGATGGTGTCTAAGGGGATCTGGACAAGCTTGAGAAGCTGTTCATGGGAATCTCATGAGGTTTAACAAGACCAAGTACAAGGGGCTGCACCCAGGTCTGGGCAACTCCTTGTATCAACAAAGGCTGGGGATGAACAGAGCAAGAGTAGCCCTGCCTAGAAGGGCGTGGGGTGCTGGTGGGTGAGAAGCTGGACATGACCCAGCAACAGGCATCTGCAGCCCAAAAAACCAACAGTGTGCTGGGCTGCATCCAAAGCACTGAGGGCAGCAGGGTGAGAAACGGAATTGTGCCCCTCTGCTCTGGTGAGACTCCACCTGCACTGCTGCCTCCAGCTCTGGGGTCCCAGCACAGAAGGAACATGAACTTGATTATCTCTGGACTTGAACAGGTCCAAGATCTTCAGAGAGATGGAGAACATCCTCAAAGCTCAGAGCATTGGGATTGTTCAGTATGGAAAAGAGAAGGCTTTGACTTGACCTAATCACAGCTTTCCAGTACTTGAAGGCAACTTAAAGCTGGAGAGAGACTTTCAAAAGAGCCTGGAGCGACAAGGGGGAATGGCTTCAAACTCCAGGAGAACAGGGTTCGGGTAGGTGTTAGGAAAAAATTTTTTACTGTGAGAGTGGTGAAGCACTTGGATAGACTGCCCAGAGAAGCTCTGGATACAACATCCCTAAAGTGTTCAAGGCCAGGTTGGATGGGGTTCAGTGCAACTTGACCTAGCCCAAGGTGTAGCTGCCCATGGCAGGGAACTTGGAAGTAGATAACCCTTAAGGTCCCTTTTAACCCACCCATGATAAGCTGACAACTTTTGTTATATTAATACCTATACAAAAATAAACATTTGTCAAAAACAAGGACACAGCTAATGTTTTCAGGAACAAGGACTGTGCATTTACCAAGTTTGCAGATTCTGCCTTCTCCAGAAGGAAAGATGCAACAGCTTTACCTGAGACCTAGAGAAAAACCGTATTATCCTCACATGAGCTGAAGGTCCAGAACCACACATTTAATTTTACTTAATGCCATTTCATGGCATTCCAGACCATTCAGAAGTCTAATTGTCCACCTAATTTGGAGAAAAAAAAACTCAATTAGTTGACAATCTATGATTAAGCTATAAGCTTTAACTGCTGTAACCCAAACTACACATGCACATTCACCAATTTTTTCTATTTATATGACTCTTTGCGCTTTGGACCATAAAGACTAGATGAGAAGAACTCCATATAAAAAGTACAAACCAACTACGGAGCTATCACAGCTGAAAGAAAGTTCTTCATGTCTCACTGAGGATGTCTGTTTTGCTGAGACAAATGTAAAAAGGGAAAAATGCTTCTTCCTTTGATCTACACTGCAACACTTCTACGGTGGGTCCATCAACCCATCCCCATCTAGGTACATCCATCTTGGTCAGAGAATGATGCAAGCATTGCCCTCAAAAGTAAAGGCAAGTGGAAAAGCCTACCAAAATTCAAAACAACTGTTAAGATCCTTACCACATTCTCTAATTAACAGCATTGCTTTTTATTTCATAGAGGAGCAAACATACCTATGGCTTATTTTCAATACATCTACCTTATCCTTGGCAATTTTGACCCTTCTGCAGAAGCCAGTCATTGTTGTAACTCTTGAACCCTTGGTAGTTCAGAGAACTACAGAGGCAAAGAGGTCATTGTGGGGGCTGGTTGGTTTCTATGAAACTAGTTTTTACACGAGTCTAGCTTACCAATTCTGCTCATACTTGATTAGTCATGCACAAGGTGCAAGGAAAACAGCAGGACTGTATCATTTGCCACTAAGTCGCCATTAGATTGACTAACCCGCCCTGAAAAAAACTCAGTGTAAAAGGGAAACTGAAATGTTTTCACTGTGAAAACCAGAGCACGCTATCCTAAAGCACACTCTTTGGGAACAACTGCAATAACAGTTCACTCCCTGCTCCCGGCTCTCCGAGGTGCACATGCAGCAATGCCACAAAGGGCTCGCAGCAAAGCCCCTGTGGTCAGGCACCTCCTTCTCAAACCAAGCTTTTAAAAGATTTTGTCTGCAGATGCAAGGAACTGCCGTCACACCAAACTGGAAAGGATAAAGGGGTTCCACACAGGAGGGCAGGCCGGCTCCGGGAGGCCACACGGAGCCCGCGGCCTGGCTCAGCGCTCAGCGCGGCGCTTTGGCGCCCACGGCAGCTCCCCCCTTCCCCCACCGAACCTTTCCACCCAGCTCGGCCGCCGGGAAACGTGGTTGTGGCCGCAGCTCCCGGCCCGAACGTGCCCCTGCAGACACCCGCGGGGTCAGGCCCCGCCACAGCCCGGCGCTCCAGCGCTAATCGCGTCCTCCACCGGGTTCGAGCAGCACCGCAGCGACACCGCACTCCCGGCTCGTTCGGCGGCCGCCGCCGGCCCGGTTCGCCGCACCCGCCTGAAGCGCGGTGCAGCCGCGGGGGTGCCCGGGCCCGGCCGCTCGCTAACAGCCAGGCTCTCCTTCCCTTCCCTTCCCCCGGCCCTGCGGCTCCGCACCTCCCGCCCGCCCCTCTGCCCCCGCGAGAAAAGCGCGCCCTGGGGCCGCCCGGAGCCGCCGCGGGGGAACCCGCACGTCCGCCCCGGCCCAGCCCAGCCGGCTCCCCCCGGGCGGCGCAGCCCCGCCGCGGCGGGCTCTGGGCAAGAGGCCGCATCGGACCCCCCGCCCGCCCAGGGACAGAGCCGGGTACCGGGGACAAACATGGCCCGGCGGGAACGCCGGGGAAAGGCCGGAGGGGGGAGGCGGCGCCCGCGCGGGCCTCATCCTCGGCGGCCCCGGCGAGACACGGAATGGTGGGGGGGTGGGATGGAGAAGGTGCGCGCCCTCCTTCTTCTTCTAGCCCGGTTACCTGTGGCGCCGAGCAGGAAGTCCAGGGTGCTGTGCCGCGCTGCTGCTGCCATAGTGAGGTAGAGCCCTGTGCCATGCCTGGAGCGGCGGCGNCCCGGCGGGAACGCCGGGGAAAGGCCGGAGGGGGGAGGCGGCGCCCGCGCGGGCCTCATCCTCGGCGGCCCCGGCGAGACACGGAATGGTGGGGTGGTGGGATGGAGAAGGTGCGCGCCCCCCTTCTTCTTCTAGCCCGGTTACCTGTGGCGCCGAGCAGGAAGTCCAGGGTGCTGTGCCGCGCTGCTGCTGCCATAGTGAGGTAGAGCCCTGTGCCATGCCTGGAGCGGCGGCGACG
>VWZP01002795.1:227545-288465 GCA_013396995.1 Dicaeum eximium
ACTTGTGAGGGGCAGAGTGCGGAGGGCCCTGCGGAGCCCTTGGGGGTGCGGTTTATCTCCGCCCACTCCCTGAAATCCCGTAATGGTGTCTTGGCGCTGAGGCCGCGGAGCGGTGCCGGCGGCAGCGGCGATGGGGCTGCTGTGTGTCACCTGCTGCCCGCTGTGGGCACGGAGGGCGCCCGCTGTCCTTCCCTGCAGAGGGACCACCGCCGGGGAGTCTTTAAAGCCTTTTGTTTAAAGTCTTTTTTATTCATAACGGATAACTGTAAAACAGCGTGCTGAAGCCACAAATTACATTAATCACATGTAATTACAAGCCCAGAAAAATAGTATCCAGAAGTAGTTAGCTACAGGACTGATTACAGAATCACAATATCACAGAATCCATTAGGTTGGTAAAGACCTCTGAGATCATCGACTCCAAGCTGTGACCGAACACCCCCGAGTCAACTAGACCATGGCACTGAGTCCAGCCTTTCCTTAAAAACATCCAGGGATGGTGACTCCACCACCCCTCTGGGCAGCTCATTCCATTAACCTTTCTGTGAAGAAATTCCTCCTAATGTCCAACCTAAATCTCTCCAGGTGCAGATTAAGACTGTGTCCTCTTGTCCTGTCGCAGGCTGCCTGGCAGAAGAGACCGAGCCCCATCTGTGTACAGTCTCCGTTCAGGGAATTGTAGAGGGCATAAGGACACCTCTGTCTCCTTTTCTCCAGGCCGAACAACCCCAGCTTCCTCTGCTGTTCCTCATCACACTTGTGCTCCAGACCCTTCCCCAGCTTCGCTGTCCTTCTCTGGACATGCTCCAGCCCCTCAATGTCCTTCCTGAACTGAGGGGCCCGGAACTGGGCACAGGACTCCAGGTGTGGCCTCACCAGTGCTGAGAACAGGGGAAGATGTTTGGCTGTGTCAATACTAGGAGC
The DNA here is from genome assembly GCA_013396995.1 of Dicaeum eximium. Classification (NCBI taxonomy): domain Eukaryota; kingdom Metazoa; phylum Chordata; class Aves; order Passeriformes; family Dicaeidae; genus Dicaeum; species Dicaeum eximium. The sequence continues at coordinate 228,470 of VWZP01002795.1, forward strand.
TTTGCCAGCTGGCAAATTCCTTTAATTTTGTTGCATGAAGGAGAGTGGATTTACACAATGCCATGCCATCAATAGTTTCACATGATTCCACAATTAAATGAAGAGATTTACAAGTAACTGCTAGTGTGCAATCTAATGTGCTACTGTCATTATTTCCATAACTTTCAATAAGGTTTTTTTCAGGACAAACTTACAGTATCCCAGTTTTGAACAAGCAACCTGAGCAAAGCAGAAACATTCACTGGAAATGTGCATCAGAAGGCACACAGACATCTGCAGGTCTGTAGTAACTATACTTTCTTCAGATGGTCTTCATTTGACACAGCTTATGCATGAGATGCTTGGGGGTTTTATGATTGATTACCTAAAATATACAGCTTTGCATGTTCCCATTCGGTATCTTTGATCCAGTCCTGGATGTTATAGAGGATTACATAGCTCTCTTTGAGTGGCTTGTGTATCCTTGTTGCCATTTCATCAGGAATTCTGATTTTCCTTAATGCCATCTCTTTTTTTTTTAATTTAACCAAAATCAATGCTTCCTTGCTGCTGACTTCAATCTCTCTACATTTTTTTTTGCAGACATGCAACTGCCACAAGACAGCCAGTAAAATCCCTGCTCTTTAAAATCTCTTACATCTCTCACCTTTGCTTGTGCCTGCTGCAGTGGTTTCAGTTACCTCATTCCATAAAGGAGCTTACTGGATTGATTTTTACTCTCTTCAGTGGCAGCAACGCCTTGTGTTCTGTTCAGCCTATTACCTTGTCTTTCCATTGTGGAATAATTAGAAGAAGGTAATAGTGATGCTGCCACCTAAGTACCTTCAATGTATTTTTTCATATGTGCTAAGTGCCTTGTTAAATTATGCCCTTACGTACACATGAACAACTTTCCTGGGTTTACAGGGGGAAAAAAAGGAACATCAATATGTCATCCAAATCTTTTCCTGGCATTAGTTTTGCAATTTAAGGCCAACCATTTCAGACTGGCACTTAGAGAAAGTTGAAACATCATCTTTTTAATTAAATTTGCCATGGAAAAAAGAACAGTGGTCTTACGTTGTCCTTTTTTATATGATGAGAATTTTATGGTTTTGTAGTGGGCTAAAGAGCTGAAAAGGCTAATTAATTATTACAAAGAACAGTATGAAGTCTTTATTTCTTAAATTTTGACTTAAAGGACAGTTCTTATGCATAAATGGCTTTTGCAGCTGCTCACTGGGTTAGATAGAACTGGGAAAGCTGGCAAAACAACATAAACAAATTCAATAAAGGGTGGAAAAGAAGAAAAAGAAGAAGTTCATCTTGGAAACTTTGGTAGAGCTGTATGAAAACATCCAACAAGAGGAAGAAACCTGCAATATCAGTATGTAGGAGTGAAAGCAAACAGTAAATTACATATGGTTTTACAGAAAAGCATAAAAACAAAGCCCACAGAATTTAAGCTTCCTTGTGAAGGAGCCTATCACTGAAGAAGGAACTAACACAATTCTCTTCCACTTCTTTGGCATGACTACTCCGTGCATACTACTTAACTAGGTCATGCCTGGGATATTTTTGGGAATCTTCCTGTTAGAAAATTACACCGAAGGGAATTTTAAAAAGAGCAATTAAAATAATTAAAGAGATGAAGGGATTAATTTATGAGACAAGATCAAAAGATCTGGAATATTAAAACATGTTTCACAAATGCTGTGGAGTTTGGATGACATCACGTTGTTGAGATTAGCACAGACTGTTTGGAAAGAGTTTATTCAGTGTGAGATTACCTGCATATTTTGAAACTAGTAGAAACTGAAAAAGTGGGGAAAAAAAGGTTGAGGCACCAGTGTTTGAAAAGCTTTGAGCTGAAAATCAAGGGCAGAGACCATACCCTCTACAGGTAGATTGGACAGATTAGATAAAAGACACCAGCTGATGGGAGCAATCGTGCACTGGCAAATAGTTGCACAAGGGCTTTGCACAGTATGCAGTAACCTGCACTAGAGGTGTGTTTTAGCCTGCATAACCTCTGTTCTTCATACAGGACCACAGCAGGCTGAAATAACAAGTGTTTCAAGTCTCAAGTTTTTTTAAGCAGGGAGTAATAGCATTTTACACCACAGGTTCCCTGTTCATCCTCTCAGACTACATCCACCTCTGTTCATTGTTCTGAAGATATTTCACCTACAACTGCCACAATGCTAAATTCACCTCAGGAATGAAAGTTAAACCCAACTTCTTCTCATACACAGCTAAGAAACATCCTTTAAGAAAAAGATCCTTTTTCCTTATGTTTATAACCTGTTTAGAAATTAATTAACTTCAGGTCCTTCTGAGTCCAGCCTAGGGTTCACTAGGGTTGCTTAACAACAGTAGAGATTTTTTCCTGAATGGCTAAAAAGTTTCTAAAGTGATGACACATTTAAGACAGGAGTTCACAAAGGTTGTGTTCACCCTTGTTTAGAAACACTTGTATATCTCATGGCTTTATCACTTGGGAGTAATGTGGCCATCTCACAATGCTAATTGAAACCTTGAAATTAAACCTATCTATCTAAAATATACATGCACATGAGTTCTCTCTCCCTTCCCAGTTCTGTATATTCAAAGTATTGTTAAGCATTAATGCAATGCAATTAAATAAGCAGAATCACATGTGCAAACATATTGTCCCAAGCTGAAGTGCCTGCTAGAAGATAGTACCAAAATGGGAAAAGCAGGGGCTGCAAACAGAAGAGGGGTAGAACTTGGTGCTGAAAGTGCTTTCATCATCTTCATTGTTTGTGCATCTGGATCAGTTTTTCCCTAGGAATTTTCTTTTTTTGAGCACAGCTCTAGTCCTTAAGTATTCGCTATCATGGACAGAAGTCATGGTGACTTTGAGAGATTTTGAGAGATAGGAGAGGGAAGATAATACTTCATTTTAGAAAAATATTGGTGGGATGGGATGGGAAAGGGTCTTGTAAGTTAATGGTTGCTTTAGAAATTATTTGAGGTGACAATGTCGTATCACAGTCGTGACCAAACATGAAATTTACCACTTTGTGAAACAGCACTATCTTATTATATAAGATGAAATTCGTATTTTCTAGAGGTGAACAACTGTTTAATAAAGCTAAAAAATCTAGAACTGATTATAGTAATGAATTTACTTCTTTAATTCTTATTTCTACTTTTGTGCCTGAGCATGTTACTGTTTACTAAAACAAATACAGTTTATGCCCCCTCTCTTGGATGCTTTCTATCTAATATGTAGGCTTGCTGGGGCATAGCTCTAGGGGCTTAAAAAAAAGATAGCAAACTGTCAATTTCAAATGAAATTTAGGCAGTGTGGAGTCTACATATTAATGGAAATTATGAGAAAAATCTCTAACTTTAAAAACAAGCATATTGAGTTCAACAGGAAACTTACTCAGGTAGATCACAAGATGAATAGAGACTCTTTTTTTTCCTTTTTTTTTAATTCTGCAAAGAAAGACCCTGGACAGTCAAATTATATCACAGGATATAAGACTTCTCACAGAACAAGAGAACAATTTCAGGAAGTTAGCAAACTCAGATAAGAGTTAATTACTTAAATAAGTGCTACCGTAAATTATATCAGCTATTATACTCCTTGCTTTTTGAGAACCCTCTGCTGGATTTTAGCCAGAGTGCTGTGTGTGAACCCTTGGGATTTCCCTTGGTCCAAATAGGCCCCAATCTGTTTTCTTTGGGCAGAAGTTATTTACCATGGAGGTGAGGCCTGAAGTCCAGTCTTCCCAGGATCCTGGTCATCCTGCACATCTCCTTCAGGGACACCTTACTTGTGTTAAAACATTCACTAATCAGATTCCAATCTTGACAGAAACTAATGAATTATTCTGATAACACTGAGAAGTAGCCACAGAAACCACTTACAGACCCTTCCTTACCTCCGCCTTCCCAGCAGCATCTTCTAAGCTTAGCCCATGTTGTACCTCTAACCTGAACATATTGGGAGATTTGGGGTTGGGGTTTTTTCCTAACAGCCAAAATGCCACAGACCTGACGGAGTTTCTTTCTGTGTTTCTTGATAGATGTTTGACCATTCAACAGACTTCCCCAGAATCCTAATGAGGATTTCCTCACCCCCAAACCAAATACAAGGAAAGGCTAGATGAACACTGCTTTTCCACCCCAGCCACAGTCTTGCCTGTGAACTTACCATATGATGCAGCAAAATCTGATCAAGCTTTTCTTTAACGTCTGTGTCATCTCTCAGAACAATTATATCCTATAAGAAGTCCCTCTTGGTGTTTGAAAATAGCCTTTGAGGAACCTTTTCTGTAACTCCTATCAGCTGATCGCCCCTATTCGCTCTTTGTCCCCAGTTATCATCTGATCCCATGGGCAGCTCATCAGGTGATTCCCAGTAACACATTAGATGATCATAATCTTGGATAGCAACCAAAGGACTTGCCTGGCTTGTCCACCTTCCATCATGCCTGTCACATTGTCTGGATGCACCTCCTCAGGCATCGATAGGGCCTGCCAGCACTAGCCTTCTTTTATGACCTAAGCTATACAAGTTATGTCTGATGGCTGCATCAGCTTGTTAGAATATCTAAACCACTCCCAAGTGGTGACTTACAGAGTACAGGCCAGGACCTGTGGTCCACAATCAAAAAGAACATAACAGAAAAAATTGGATTCTGATGCCTCATTTCCCCCCACACAAAGCAGAATGATGGCAAGCTCAGGTGAGGTCAGATAAGCAGTGCTACAGATGGCTGGGTGTGACATGGTTGGGACATTAGGATAGCCCTTGTTTCCACCACCAATACAACAGAATAATTTTTCTATTACATTAATCTGCTTTTGGTTGTTTGCTTGGGGTTTTTTTCTGTTTTCCTTCTGTTTTGTTTATATTTCCTAATAATTACTGTCACAAAACCAGTAATGCACAGGTTTCCCCAATCTCTTCAAGTTACAGCATCCTGTCTATTGATTATAATTTCCCATGGTATGCAGGTGACTTCAGGAAGAGGTTACCCCTAGATATCAGAAAACACACTGAACAGGTAAATCCCCTCTTTTTCATCACAGCACTCTGTATCCAGTAGACACCATTCTCCTTTCTTATGACCAACATTAGCAGCTACAGTTGAAACAATGTAAATATTACAGAAAACCTGATCAGGGTGAAATAATTTCTTTTATATCTTGTAAAACTCTTTGTATTAGGAAAAAATATATATGGGGAGATAATTTGTAATCCTAGCCTCTCCTAACATGAAGAAAATAATATTCTTTCTGATCCAAGTTTTATTATGGAGGGAGGGAATCCCTGCACAGAGAAGAATGGATGGTAAATTGGTTAAAATTAGAGTAATTAATTCATCCAGATAGCATGGAGGCAGTAGAACAGATGAGCAAAAGACATGGAGTGTAAAAAAAACACAGTAGAAAAGATGTTTTACCTTAACTAGACATTGGTAATATGTACTTTATATGCATGTTTTACCATATTATTACTCATGAAGTTGTTCCTTTTAGTTACCTTTTACAATTCGCTTTTGAGTGATGATGTTTTAGCATGCACTCTGTGAGAAATGCTGATAAATGATAGTGTGAATTTTATTCTCATATCTGTATTATATACTGGATTCAGGGCTTCTTATCTGAAATTCTGTTGCCACTGAAGTCAAAGACAGACTTAATACTACCTTCAAGGGAGCCAGAATTCAGTATTTGTCTGGTGCACTGCAGACAAGGTTAGACCAATACACTTTTTTACCTGGCCATTTGACTTTCCAGGCAGAATTGTATGTAACAGCATTCAAAATATAAAACCAAGGAGAATGAACAAAATGCTTAAATACATGCCAATCACTCATACTAGCTACAATTAAATAATAAACTCAACTCAACCCTTCAGAACTCTACAAGGGGTATTACTTTATTAATGAGTTCAGCTTTCTTATTATGAGACAAGGTATTACCAGTATGCCTGTCATGAGTGAACCTTTTCATTGCAAGTGCAATATGAATTCCAAGTCAGAAAATGGTCTCTTCTGCAAAGGGATTTTCAAATTAAAGAAAGGTGTCTCTCTAAATAATTCTGTGCCAATGTGCCAGTGCAGAACAGCTGTTGCACATCAGGCTCTCCTGAGCATCCTGCATATGGAACTTATCTCCTCTAACTCAGATGTCTACAATCCAGAAGCCTGTATTTGATCTGGTTGTCTTGACTGCATTCAGGAACAGCAGAAAGCCAGTTTTAAGATGTAGTTCATCTCATCTACAGTTTAAACCGGATCAGATAAAATGTGTTCTGCTTCTGTCTGTTGCCTATGAACAGTTCAGGTGAATTCCACATTCTTGGAGTGCTTTGAACAGATTGAATTAATTTCCTTCTATTCAGCAATACTGTCAATATGAAATAAGAATTGCCATGTGGGGATGAGAGCCACGATTACTTTTTTCCAAGTTTTCTCCTTAGCAGAAACTTTTGTACAAACCTCTCAATTTTCTATTGTAAATAAGAAACAGCATATGCTTAGGAAAGAGAGATGAGTTTTCTAGGGGAAAAAACAATACTGTAAGATAATACTGATCAACTCAGCTGGCCATGATCTCATTTTATTTGCTGTCAGACCATCTTTGAGTTCATTAAATAACATCACAGAAAAAAATTGAAAGGACTTTGTGAAAGACTGTGGTTTTTCACAGTCAGTTCCTCTAAGTAGTTGTCAGGTAACATCTAATTATAAATGTGTATGTTTTTTAAATGCAATGTAAATCAAAATGTAGGGTCAAGAATATAATCCAAAGTTATTGATCTATAGCTCAGCTAAGTACTTTCACAATTAGAGACAAAACAGATACACCAAATTTGGAGAAGCAGACAAAAGTCTAGTAGTTAATCCTCCAAAACCTATGGAAAAATACTGACCCCATTAGCAAGGTAATACAACAATAATGTACAATCTATTGCAATCCGTTACCAAAACTTCACCAGAACTCAATAAAGTAGTAATTGGTAGTAATTACAGCAAAGTGCCTTTTGGAATTGACATAAACATTTTCAGTCTGAAACAGCCTGTTTTAAACATCAGAAAATTTATGTGTCCTTGCAACACAGAAGTTTGTCAGGTAAGATACACTGATTGCAGAAGTTAGTCCCCACTGGTACCAGCTCAGTCTTTGCTAAAATGTCTCAGCTGATACTTTGAGGGAAACTAGAGCAGTAGGTTAGGAGTCAGATCAGTGTTTTAATTCTTACGTTGCTAATGATTATTCCACCCAAAAAGTGGTGGTAAACAGTACTTTCTTTCTCTCTTAGTTTGTACACCCATTAGGATGAAAACCATTTCAGCTGTGACATTTTAAAAAATACAAATTCAACAGGTAGCTCTAAATTCCTCTTGTGAATAATGTGTATGGTATTCTTCACAAATTGTCCATAATGGTTCTTTCTTACTTGCCTTATATTATTACTTGCCTTATATTATTACTTCCCTTATATTATCTGAGTGATTCCTTACACAGTCTTTAATATATTCTCCAGTTCTTTAATAGGTTGGTTTAGATTTCTTTTTTAGGTTTTCTTCTTTACTCTGTTAATTTTAAACTGAAAGAACTTCTGATGAACACAAAATGGCATGTAAAGATATTGTCAATGAGCGAGCAGTTGTTCAAAAGATAACATGTAGTTTGCTTAGAGGTTTTGGCTGCAACAATTATATAATGACTATTATTGCCAGCAACATTAACCTCAGATACAAGAAAATCAGAAAAGTAATCAGATAGGAATACTTACCACATGCAAAGTTCAAATGTAGGTGGTTTTTTTCCTTCCCAGCATCATAATTCTGGAAGGTTTTCTTCAAAGAGGTGAGAGGTGAAAATCTTGAGAGGGAAAATTTTCAGATTTTTAAGGGGATTTCCAATAGAACCTGCAGCTACTGGTAACACCTGAGGATAATTTTCAAAGGCAGGACTTTTGAGTACTGCATCTGTTTTGACTTTTGGGCTGAAAATGGTGAAAGAAATGCAGACTTAGAAAAAGAGACAGAGCAAAGAGTTTCTTATACAGAATTCAAATTGTAATTAATTTCTTCTCTCTGGACAAAATTGGAAGCAAAAATCTCCCTTGGTGAGACTTATGTCAAAGCATAGGCACTGAAGATGCCAGTTGCTTCAACAGACAAAGATTGTTCAGCTACACATACAAGGCTCTGTAATCTAAGGACTTCAAGTATCTTATGGAATAACATGCATTTGTACTTTCTTTATTTTAAAGTTTATCAGTATCATCATCAGTTCAGGGTCTTACTTTTGTGAGTGCATGAATCCTGAAAAAAAAAGCAAGTAGCTATTTTGTTTCCTGTAATTTCCCAATCCCAATTTGACCAGCATGACATGCAAAATTAAAAACATAAGTGAATAGGCAATGTCATTAGAATTTCTGGTGTGGAAACATTTTAATTTTTCAATTAAAACTTGACAGAAAGATTGCTTTTATGACCTAAAGCAAATTGTGGGTAATTTAGTTTGGTCTGGCTCCTATGGTTTCAATGTTTTGGGATTGCTACTATGCAGGGGTTAAGCTGTAAGAAGAAAAGAATGTATTGTTGTACCTGCAGGGTACTAGAAATCCTGGTTAGGTTTCTCTTCTGATCTAGGCAGTGATATGGTGGCCTTGTTTTTGTACTCTGATGAATTCAAGCTGCTGTGTTCTGAGTGCTCACTACTTCCTGACCTTTTTCCTATTTTTCCCTATTTTCAAGGGCTTCATCTGTCATAATCAATGATACTGTGTTTCATTGTGCCAAAAGAGCACAAGCTGGTGTCTTGCCAATGCCAAGAGACACTGATTCAAAAAGATATTTGAGAATGCTGAAATGAAACTCTTGGATTATATTTTCTTCCTGATTCCTGTTTTAAATTGTGCACTATTGTAATTCTCTTCAGCACATACTCAGACTGACAGAGGCCTATGTAACAATAAACAATACTGAACTGCCAGCCTTTAACTTTTACTGTTTGCTTAGGAAGTGTGTGGGAACTAATGACAAAGTGTAGGAATTCATTTTTTTGACCAATGAATGCTGAATAACAGATTTTGCAACAAAAATGGCTCAGGAAAAGACAAGATACATTTTCTCTGTGACAGCCACTTGTGGGTACGTCAAACAAAGCTGTGAAATTTAACCAATATGTCATGTAGACTTCTTGGAACAAATTATGCAGTTGCCTGACTCCATTCTTCCAGAAAACTTTTCCACAGATTTTATTGCGCTCTGACATGGTTACACTGTGGCACTGAGAGCCACTGACACAGGGAGCCCAGGGCTCTCCCGGTGGATGGGGCCAGTTTTCCTTTGTGTTATGGGCAGCATAGAGCAGCCAGACTTAGTGTGGAGCCTTTGCTGGCTGCAGCACCGCAGGAGCATAGAGCAGCACCCAGCTCTGCTTTCCCACACACTGTCCTGTGTTGGAACTGTGTAGATGGAATAAAAGTCTTGGCCCTAGAAGATAACAGCTTGTCCTGTCATGAACCAGGCTCGAGTACTGATGTTGGGGTCCCTCTGATCCCCAGGCACGGTACTTGCTGCAGAGCTTCCCCGTGGTGTGGAAACAACTCCCATGGGATCACTTGGGAGGGGCTGCAATGGACCTGCAGGAGGAAGCCAAGATGAGAAATACCAGTAAGCCCCTTACTCTTTAAGTATTCTTCTTCCCTGGAAATATTTTCTTGTCATCACTTCTACTGTTGGATCCCTTCTAGTTATGAGACCACGATTGTGGTTTTTCAGGGTAAACCCAAGGGACTTGGAAAAATTTCTTTGATTTCTCAGCAAGGAGCAAGCCCATTATTACTGCACATATAGGACTGTTTAGACTACTGACTACTTGGCAACAAATTTGCTTTACTTTCAATTAGATTTATTTGAGGTGCCTGAGCAAGTCCAGAGAAGGGAAACAGAGCTGGTGAAGGGTCTGGAGCACAAGTCTTATGATGGGCATCTGAGAGAGCTGGGGTCTTTTAGCTTGAGAAAAAGAGTCTCTGGGGACACCTTGTCACTCTCCTCAACTACTTGAAAGGAGGTTGTAACCAGGTGGGGGTCGGTCTCCTCTCCCAAGTAGCAAGTGACAGGACAAGATAAAATGGTTTTGAGTTGCACCAGGGGTGGTTTAGATTGCATATTAGGAAAAATTTCTTCACTGAAAGCATTGTAAGGCATTGAAACAGGCTAGCTGTGGGAAATGCAGGCACAGGGAGCTCCCAAGGCCTCGAGCATACAGGCTCAGAGATAGAGATGGATACAATGTTTGACCTTAGACCTTGGAGAAGGCTTTAGGTTTAGAACAGAAAAGTGAAACAGGCACGAAGTAAGAATAAAGATTTGTAGTTTAAGCAGAAATATATTTTAAGCAAGTTGAAATATGCCTCATGTAAGTGAATAAAAATGTTAAGCAAGATAGTAGAAACTTTTAAAGTCTAGTAATAGAACTTGTTATAGAGCTGGTAAAAAGTAGAAGATACAGCATCAGTTTCTGTAGAGTTATATGATTGGATAGAAAGAGACTCATTGCGGCAAATTCGTGTAAAACGTAGCAATTAATAATTGGTTTATGAAGATGCTAGTGAGCTTTGTGGAAGTAGCTGATTGGATGAGAAATATATAAAAGACATTGTAACTAGAATTAAACTGGCTTCTGATGTGAAGCCGTTGAATGTAACAACCTCATGGGCTCACCCTTCCATAAGACTGATTCTGCAATAAATCGCCTCATCAGTCAACCCCATCTACTCTGTATCCCAAACAGCTGTATCCCAACTCTGTATCCCAAACAGCCAGCCAGGGAAGTGTTGAAGTCACCATCCCTGCAAGTGCTCAAAAAACATGTGGCACTGGAGGGCATGGTTTAATGTTGAACACAGTGGTGGCACTGGGTTGATGGTTGAATTTGAGGATCTCAAAGGTCTTTTCCAGCCTTGACCATTCTATAATTTTCCAGTTGTTTTTCTTACTCATTCATGAATAATATCAAGATAAAAACACATTAAATTTGTTTCCCTGTGTTTTGTTCAAATGGTACTTTTTGATGGGAAAGAGACCATAGCTCTCTGCTTGTAGGTAATTCTGGTCAAACTATGTCATGTGAGTAGCATTAGCTTTAGGCTTACTTCTGTTAATAAACCTCACTTACACATTTATAATAATTAATGAAGCTCAACTGGAAGGGATAGTGCATGTGTTATTGCCAGAATAGTCCTATTCATATGACATCCATTAGGCATGGCATTTCCATTGCTTGGATAATGTGCAGTCTGTCTGAATGGTAGCCTCCAGTAACAGATTTGCAGTATATCCTTCTGCTGAAAACAACACAGAGCTCTGTTTATAAACTGTTTGGGAGTTAAATGTCTCATAAGTGTTCCAGCCCTTAAAAGCAAGCATTTCCACTTCCAATGTATTAGTGAAACGTCCACATTTATTCACAAATCATTCTCTGGGCTGGTTTTATCAATTCTAAACCACAGCTGAATCAATGACATTTTCTGCCTTCATCTGGCTTTCAGTCAAGCCCACAATCACTTTCCCTGTGTGCCTTGAATGTTTAATTGGTAAACACTGCAGGATAATATTTAACTACAAATATAAATCTATCATTACTGCCATGTCATAAACACATAGGGAAATTCCAGTTTAATTTTCTGAAATTGCTTCCTTGCAGCACTAAATATGTGGGATTAAACTGACTTTGAGAGAATGCTGAGAAGCAATAAGATGCTTTTGGCCTGGTGCTGTTTCTGAAGGCTTTGCAAAGATGCTATCATGCAGCATTTCAGTCATGGCAGGAATGAACTGGAAATTTCCTGAGAAAAGGTGGTGGGTAGGTAAAAGGTTGCTGTAAAACCTTAAACCTCCCCTAAGGTTATATTGCAGGCTGCTTGAAATAGAAATCTTAAAAACATGTAATGCAACTGTGGTGTAAACACAAGAAGTGCTGCATGAGTAAGTAGACAAGGAAATAATAAAAAAACCCAAAATACCTGTGAATGAGGGAGAAGCAGTGACTATTTATATGACTTCTCTTTAATCCTTACACTCTTTCTGCAGTTTCACGTCTCAGTCATCTCTCCCATTTCCCCTTTCAACTTCCTGTCCCTCAGTTCCATTCTTTCTTCTTCTTTCCTGTGATCATCACTTTAAATATTTGCTGACTGGAGGCCTCATTCTTCAATACTCTCCCAACTATTTCCCCTCCACTAACTTGATTTTCCATTTGCTGCATGCTACTCCAGCCCTGCTTCTGTCTATAGCTCTTTGATACTTAATTTACCTTAATATCTTTCATTTATCTCAGCATCTTTGTCTGTTATTTTGAAACCAGCAGAGCTTTCTCCATGTTCCCATTCAAACACTTTTGCCCGACGTGTTCTGAATGCAGCACTGTTTGTTCTCAGTGCTTCTTCCTTTCTTCTTCTCTTAAACAATATTTTATTCTGCCTGATACCATCATTTGCATTCCTTCCTGCTGAGTCCTTTGTAGGATGTTCATTCCATCAGTTTCTGATTTCTCTGCTGTTTACAACTGCCTTTTCTTGCTCTGCCTGCACTGTTGCTGATTTCTTGACCAAATTAATTTTTAAAATGCATGCTGCTGTTGGGGTTTGGACTGTGTGACAGGGATCATATTTAAGACCTAGTATCTCTCTTCTAAAAATCAGTTTTTCCAGTGCACACTACTTTCAAACCATCTTTGTATCACTACTTGGAGCCCCTCTCTCCAAACAGTTATATCCTCACATCATTGCACTCAGAAAAGGGAGTTTCTACACAGAGACGTTATGATCCAAATACTGAAAATAAAAGGGATCATAAAAACACCAAAAGATTATTGCTCCACTTTTACATGGGCTGAGCTGAAAGTTTAATTCAGGTCTTGTAAAACTGAGTCCAGTTTGGTAATGGTGGAAATATTCTGTAACTCAAACCATCATCTCCCTGGTTTTCCAAGAAGTAAAACCAAGCCTGGGCAGATGTGGAGATTTTCTCAGCACCTGCCATAGTTACTCAGCGTCACATTTAAGGTGCTGTCAATTTTGATGACAGATGTATTGCAGGCTTTACTTTGAAGTGCAGTCACACAGTAGAAACTGGTCCAAGGCACTAAACCAGGCTGCTATTATTTCAGCTGTCCAGGAAACTAGAGTGGTTGCATGTGATAATATGGTTGGTGCCCTTACCAGGACCAGTCTTCAGTTTCCCAACCACTTTATTTTTTCTTTCAGTGGGAAGTAAATCAGTGTCACACATACAAGCACAAATGTTAGTATGTGGTAAGCAATGGTCCTGGCATGCAAGTTGGCTTTTCTAAGACTTCATTTTCTGTTCTCTTGCATTGGAAAAATAAATCCTTTAGACTGAGAATTCTAGAAATGTACCCAGGTTCAGTCATCACTTTCCAGAATCTTGGCTGGATCTCTACATGATGCATGTAATGCTTATGCACTGTAAAAACATCTTTCTTCCTAAAGCAAATCATCCTTTAATGTGAATCCAGGTTTTTTGCCTAATATCGCTAATGACCTCAAGGGAGATAAAGCATTAAGTAATAGATTGTATGAAAGTATGTAACCTGGTATATGTAAGGTAATAATCTCTGGCCAGAAGTGCAGCCTTCCAAATAGTTGCCACAGCTGGCAAACTACACATAATTACATAGGGAGTCATAATTCTCTAAGCAGTCCTTGTCAATCATATCACCAAAGTAATTTCTTTTAAAGACATGTAAAAACCAGAAAGTCTAACAAATATATTTGCTAATTAAGTCCCCAGCTAACTCAAGAGTAAAACACAGATGCCATGCTCCTCCTTTGCTTCCTCCTGACTGCATAGGAATGATTTGTTGAGAAATTATCACTTTTTGATTTAAAAATCATGTATTACTGATGAAACAAAGGCAGGCAGATACTAATAACTCTGCAATGTGGTTCTCGATTTGTTAATGAGAAGGTGAAGTCAAAGTGAGGAGATGGAGGAGGTGCTGGGAAAGGTAGGAGGTAAAAGAAATACAGGTTGTGAATTCAGTCAAACTGGTAATCACAGAATCACAGAATGGTTTGGGTTGGAAGAACCTTAAGAATCATCTCATTCCAACCCCCCTGCCATAGACAGGGACACCCCCCCTAGACCAGGTTGCTCAAAGCCCCATCCAGTCTGGCCTGGAACACTTCCAGAGACATCCCCAACCTGGACAACCTGTTCCAGTGCCTCACCACCTTCACAGTAAGGAATTCCTTCCTAATGCACAATCTAAATGTGCCCGTTTAGAACTTAAACCCTTTTCCCCTTGTCCTGTCACTGTGCACCCTTGTGCAAAGTCCCTCTCCAGTGAATGAATGCGGCAGTCAGCTGTGACAGGGAACTTGTGTCTCTAATTGGCTTTCCAGCCTTCAAGATTGATCTTGGCAGAAAGACAGAGAAAAGGCTACTGAGCAATTCTGGAGGTAAAAAGTGATTATTTACAACTACAGCAGAGATGTATGGTGTGGGAGGTGGACAGGGAAGATGTGAGGCCACATGTAATTGAGAATGCGTGTCTTCAGACATGCATTTGGCTTATTTCTAAGCCTGTTCTAGACAGGTTGATTTTTCAATCACTATCTTCATCATTAGTACTTTTATGCATTATTGTTTACTTTTAAACTATTTTTACTGTTATTGTTACTTTAAAAAATAAGAAGAGGTTGTTAATTCCAGATAGGTAGCAATTAAAAATTATTCATCATCATGTTTCAGTGATCTTAAAGACACACACATATATAAGAAGAGATATTGTGTTACTAGACTAAAATATTTTAAAATTGTGAATGATTAAGACCAATATTTAAAAGTTTTATAACATGTTCTAAAACACTCTCTGGTGTGCATGAATAAAGACCTTTTGAGTATGGTAATCAGCCACAAACCAGTGTTTATTCACACAAAGCTTTTTATTCATAAATGTGCCAAAGAAAGAAAGAGGAAATAAGGCAGTGTAGGAACCAACACTCATTATTCTGTTTGACTCTCTCCTGCCTGTGTAGGTGCTCTGAGCACTCCTATCTGTTACTGTGGTCCTTCTGCAGGATGGCTGCAGAGCAGGCTGTGCCCTGGCTGCTCACCCAGGCTGGGTCTCAGTATGTTGGTTGAGAAGCAGCCCCAGAGCCTGGTGCTCCTCAGATGGTTTATCTGTGGTGGTATATCTGTCTTTGTTAGCTCTAGAGAGAGGCTAGGGTGACTTTCCAAATGCCTAAAGCAAGTGACTCAAGCTAGGTGGGGTTCAGTCCCTGAATTCTTCCCCTCATAGCAGCAGCCTGTTCAATCAACAAGCAGCCTTGAAAGCTTGTTAGAGCCCAAAGCAGAAAAACCTTCCAAATTCCATTTGATTGCTACATCCTTATGCTTCAATACAAAATAACTTTTACAAGATGTGCTTGAAGAATAGGGCTACGCCTTACACTACAGAATAAAGAGCTTTGCAGAATGCATTAACTACAAGAGAAGCCCTTTGCTTCACTCTGTACGTTGAAGCAACTTCTTTGCTCCTTCAGTAGGTCCAGTTCTGACTCTGTTCTTTAGGCATGGCACCTTATTCTGCTACCACTTTAACACTCAATAATCCCCTCTATACAGGGCCAGGATGTTTCCCACTAATGTCAGAGTAGCCAGACCATGTCTGTGGTGAACGAGGATGGAAGAAAGGAGTCCTTCATGTTTTCATACTGAAAAGAGTCTTATTGCTTGTGCACAATTTAGCTCTGTTTTCACATGCATATCATATTCAGGGTCTACTTCAAGAACTCAGTTTAATTTGGACCTACAATTTCCTGGTATCAGGTCTAATTGTCTGGCTGCAGTGTTAGATTTCATAGGACAGCATTCCAAAGCCTGGGATGCACAAGCAAAAATTTCTAGTTTCAGATGCCCAACTGACTAATAAGTGAAGCTGTTCTGAAGACAGCTGACTTGCCTTACAGCTGCACAACAGCAAGTGTTTGGTGCTGATACAACAAGGTCAAACATTTGGAGCAGCTGAAAAGGAGATAGCTCATTTCAAAGCTTCTTTGTTCAGAAGCTTCCATGGTCCAAGCTGCATACTCCCTAGACTTGGAAGAAAGTTAAAATGCTTTTTTAAACATTGAAAAGGTATTTCAGTGAATTCTGTAGAAAAGCAGAACAGCTTTTCAAATACAAAAGCAATTTTATTCTTTAAAATAAAAGCTTTTTCCATCAAAGCTTAAAATTGGTAGCATCTTTTTAACATTCCTCTTCAGCAAGAAAACACCATTCTTACATGGCTTGTATGCATCTGCAGATACAGCAAAGATTAAAAAAACCCCAACAACCAAGACACAATTTAAAAGACACCTGGAAACTTCGTGGCTCTGTCCTGGAGATTTTAAGAAAGTCCTGGCCAAGACCTGGAACTCACCTATAGCATTACATAAACTGTTCAGTGGCTCACTAAACAGACACTGAATCGCACCCAGGCTGTTTCCCATCCTGCCCCTGTGGATGCATTCCTGCATCCTGCTCCTGCTCCTCTGTTTCCTGTATCCTGCTCCCACCCCTGCACACAGCATTTGCAAAGACAGAACTAACCCCTGCTGCATTTTGTGGGATGCTGGATTATAAAATTTCCCCCTGAGTGCTAGGCTGAGCCTCTGAAGCAAGAGGAGCAGCCCATGTCATTGCCATCCCCCAGCCTGGCCGTTGTGTGTGAGCTCTTCTGCTGCCAGGGCTGGGCATGTGCAGAAGAGATGGGGGATATTTTGGGTAAAAATCTGAGCTAGTTCTGGAGGGCTGCTGACCTCAGGGTAAGAAAGGTCCTAATGGTAGAGCTTAGTGAGATCTGCTGGCCCAAGTCCCTGCTCAGGACTGCCGGTGCCTCTCTGGGTGCTGCGGGTCACACGGGAGCACAGCGGGGTGGATTCCTGTCCTGCATTCCTGGCCTCACATCCCAGGCCCAGACAGAGCTGCTCAAACACTTTCTTCACTGCAAGTTGTGTTTTATGGATCTGGCAGTGCCACTTCACTGCAGCTACAGCCTGTGTGGTTCACAGACTTCCAAGGACACCTACAATCATTACTTTTATCTTCACCGATGCTAGTGCAGGCCAGCAGAAGTTAACCAAGTGCTTATCAAATTCATATTTCTGTGTATACACAAACCCATGGCAGAAGACAAGAGGTTTGTTTTGCCTTTTAACTCTTTTTTGATCTAAAAGAGTGCCTTCATTTAAGGGGCTTTCCTCCTCAACTTTTTTACTTACTGTAACTAATAATAAAAATCATTATTTTTAAAACTTGCATGACCATTAATTTTCTGGATTATTTTTGCTATTTTACATCAGAACATGACAGGTTTGGTTCCATGACCATATGTATGAGAACAGAGTGATTTATACATTTAGTGTCACATTTAGTATCACTGTGTTAAATGATGCAGTTTTATTTTTACACCATCATTCGCACATGCTAAAAGAGAACCCCTCTAAGTAACCCTGTAAGTGAAAGCTGAGATGTTCTCTTCAGAATGGCTTTTGGTATTTTCAATTAAAATGAAAAAAGAAAAAGAGGTTAAAAAATGGTGCAGTTCCAGTTAGTTAAAAATCTCAACTGAACAATAGGTTTCTTCATTTTTATGAAAAATTACCATTTGATAATATGCTGAAGTTTTCACAACAATTACAGTAATATTTTAACTTCTGGTTTAAATTCTGGATCAGCTCCATTTAATTGCAGAGGTCAGTGGTACACAGAGGCCAGTTAGGTTAACTACTGAAGTGCTCTCCTTAGGAGTACCTTTGAATATAAATGCTGGAAAAATAACCAGAGCCTTAATCTATAACAAAATACTCTGTGTTGGTAAAAGTGAACGAAAAAGTGAATTTTACTGTAAAAAGCACACTGTGCAAGTTGTGCAAGTTTTGGGTTGCCCATTTTTTCCTTCCTGCAGTACTGCAGCACACTTAGCACTGCAAGCACCAGAACATTTCCAGGGAATAAATTCAAGCATCTAATAAAGAGCAGTAAACAGCCAAAGTGAAGAAAAAAAAAATTGGTATAATCAGTGGCAAGTACCCAGGAACTTATGGTTTATAATGCACGTTCATAATCTTTGTTGATTTTGCAGCCATGGTAGAGATACAGGTGGTTTGGCCAAGTATCTGCTGGTTATTCAAATAGCTACAGGAATGAAAACAAAGCCAAGGGGCAAAACATTTAAAAAACTGATTTTATTAATAATTGCATTTGTAAGGTTAACTCATGCTGAAGGAGGACTGTGCAAGCAGGAGGAGAAAAGTTCTGACTTTGCATCCAGAGTAACTGAAAGTGAGATTGGTCCTGATCCTCAGTCAGGGAGAGGGACACAACTCCCAGGTCTGAACACCCTGAACTGCTGTCTAGAAGGACAGGCTTTTACTGCCCCTCTGGTCTTACTACCCATGTGTTTCTACCAATTATGGAAGTTTGTTAGCTCTAGTTGCAGGTCACCTCTATAAATACTTCAACAGGAAAAAAAAAAGTAGTAAAAGTGCTTACTGTGGAGTTATTAATGATTCTGTAAATGAACAAACAACTTCTCTCTATCACTCCCTTCCCTGACTTTATCCCATTCTTAACTGTAAGTCTCATTTCTTTTCTCCTGCAAGGTAAAAACCAGTCAAATGCACAGTTGTGGCATTTGGCAGAGATGATCACAGACCCCTCACAGACCTTGTCTCTACCTGGTCCCTCCACAGCCTGAGACTGATGGGATTTTCCTTATAAAATCTGCCTTACTTTTTCTTCCTGTAGGTAAGGCAGCAACACTAATTTCTGCTGCTCCCAGGCCTGAGGTCAGTGCAGGAGGAGAAGGCATGTATTCTACTAGCCTGACTTTATACAACAGTCTGGATCACACTATTCTGCATAAACAGAAAAGCTTAGATGAATTTTATGTCAGATACACTTACTCAAAAAGCCTCATAGTCTACTGTAATTCATGAGCCAAAAAGAAAAAATTGCAAGGAAGGAAAGGAATCTGTTTGGCTTGATTTGTTGCCCACATGCAAGCATCTGGTGTGCTACAAAACGCCCTCAGGTGCCTTTTCCAAGTATCCAGCACCTGGTCCAGAATGTCTTTGATCTCCAGCAGGGTCTCACCCACATCTGGAAGCCCCATGTGTGGGTCTCAGAAACCCTGAGACTCATCCACCAGGAGACAAAAGGAGACAAGTGGGGGATGAGTTTCAAAATGTTCTTTCAAGTCAGATTTTTAACCTAAGAACACCTGAGGATATCTCAAACCACACCAGATGCCTGCGTGGGCAACTGAATAAAATTCAGTTGGTTTGGGGAAATTAAAAAAAATATCTGGTAATATTTTAATAGATGTCCTCAAAGAGCCATGAAAGGTAAAAGGACAGGAACTTTTGTAATGCAATAGCAAATTAAGAAAATAACAATAAAAAGAAAAGGGAAAAAAGTATTTCTTTTCAGTTTTAAAGATTCCTTTGAGGGGGAAATACAAAAGGATGTAGGACCATGTGTTTTCAAGACAGTCAGAAGTGGCAGTGACATAGTATGCAGCCACTAATATACTTGCAAAGAACTAAAAAGAGGTAGAACTAATAATAAATGTAAAGAATTTGATACATAATTGGTAAGAATATCCACTTATATTTCAACAACACCAGAGCCTTAAAAGTGTGAAAGCAAACATCAGACACACATCCCTCTGAGGTAAAAAAAGGGGGAAAATTTTAGTCCAGCTACAAGATATTTATGAGCTTAGTTCTCATAAATTTTGTGAATTCTCTCCGTTTACCACCGTAAGATTAGAATCAAACCTTAGATAGTATTTTGTTGCATAGGTCACATCAGAAGATCATAAAAATACTTAAAAAATATTTAAGTGAGTTCAGTACATACTGCAAATGTTTAGGAATGCTTTGCTTGGTGGTTCAAACTGGTATGATCACAGGAAGAATTATATTTATCTTTCTTTATAATGTTACCAGCAATAAGACTCACAGATAAGGATTTCTTTTTAAATTTTACCCTGAAATTACATTAGTGAATAAGGCAACATTCCTCAGGATAACATTAGGATATAACTGATTGTTTTTCCAGATTACCAGAGGAACATACCTGATCATACTAAAGGATAACCTTTTCAAAACCAACTGAAAAACCTCAGAACTCTCCTAAAAGCTTACATGCTTCAGAAAAAAAAATGCTATTGCATCTACCTTTAATATGGGTAAGAGGAAAAAAAAAAGGCATCTTCTCATGCCAGAAAAATGCAATTCAGAAAATTGCAAAAACTGCAACCTATCTGGGAAATCCTACCAATGTGTCCAATCTGTGCTTTGTGTCCATTTCTCATGGTAATCTTTTATCTGGGAACAAAGCCACAATTGCTGAAACAGCTCTGCTTGTATAAAGTGACAGTGTGTCCACATAGCAACAAAGGAGAGTTTAGTTCTCAGCACAAATAACCTGGCCAGCTCCAGAGGAGCTTGCTCAAGAAACAGAGCAACAACAGAGCAACAAACACAGAGCTGAAGCACCCGGGCACGCGGTGCCAGCACAGCCCCGGCACCTCCTGGATACCCAAGGGTGCCCTGGATACCCAGACACCACCGGGATACCCAAGGGTGCCTTGGATACCCAGACACCTCCTGGATACCCAAGGGTACTCTGGATACCCAGACACCTCCTGGATACCCAAGGGTGCCCTGGATACCCAGACACCACCGGGATACCCAAGGGTGCCTTGGATACCCAGACACCTCCTGGATACCCAAGGGTACTCTGGATACCCAGACACCTCCTGGATACCCAGGGGTACTCTGGATACCTAGACATCTCCTGGATACCCAAGGGTGCCCTGGATACCCAGACACCACCGGGATACCCAAGGGTGCCTTGGATATCCAGACACCTCCTGGATACCCAAAGAAACCTGTCCAGAACCAACCAGGGGATGTGCCCAGCTCTGGTCTGGCCTGGATAAACAAACCAAAGGTTGTCTCATATGTAAGCTCACCTCTGTATGTAAGTTACACTCTTGGGTACTGACATTCCAAGTTCTTCACACAGCACTGGCCAGAGCAGTGGTTTTGCTTACCTTGACGATGACATCCAGCGTCAAATATTTCAACTATTACTGTGATAAGCTGATAAATAAGGGAAAGTTAAGTTATAGTTATTATTATTTTTAGGAGGTGGTCAGATACTGAAAAGGATGGTGTATCTTGTTGGTACCCACAGAGAATATATGAATTACAAACGAAGAGAACAAGACTATATGACAGAATATGGCAATTGCCACTAATAAGGAATTATGTCACTCTACCTTATTTTTAAAAACAGACTTAAGCACATCAACAATCAGACAATGAATTTATTTGCAGGATACATTTATCATACATAGAAAACAATACTTATTGTTTGGTTAATTAAATAGAGAAAAAAAGCAAAACAAAACCACAATACATTATTCAGTGTTCCATATATTTGTTAGCTGACATTTTCAAAATGAAGCTTTCTTTTTTTCCCATTTTTTAAAAAACCCCATGATCATGAACAATGCATAGTGGGAACAAAGGGTCTAGAAATCTAACATTCCACAGCTGTGAGTCAGTGTGAAAAATAAGGCCATGTAGAGGGAAAAACAAAAAAAACCCCACAGTGAATTTCTAAACAATACATATTCCATTGACAGGCTTCAGATAAGATCAACTGAATATATGAAATCTAAAAACAATGTCAATTAAGGAAAATATGAATTTAAAATACTAATAAGCAACTTGGAAATACATTTTCCTAGTGATGGCTTGGAAATAGCCTCTGAACTTTCAATCCAGAATCAATGAAGATCAATTATACTATGAAGCTGCAAAAACCATCCCAGGATGAACACCTAGAGGTGAGAAATATCAAAGTCCATTTTACAAAATAAGCTACAACTACCCATGCTACTTAGCACATATTTATTGAAGGAATGACAAAGTGTTAAGAAAAAAGTTGGACCACCAGTCACTGAATGATTCAGTGAAGGGCTGGAAAACTTATCTTCCTGCTCTGAAATGTTAATTACAAGTTCTTTTCGGGTTTCATGACAATGTAAACGAATGAAAGAAATTGCACTGTCATATCCTGCTCTTTGTCCCTGTCCTTTCACACCAGGTCAGCAGTGTGGAAGTTTCATAAAGCTGCCATGATCTGAAGTCCTTCACTGCTCTTCAGCGCTGCCATCTGCTCTTCCATGGTGCAGTGGATGAGCCTAAGGACCAGGAGTCACAGAGCTGCAGCTTTCTGGCAGTTCCCAGTACAATGTTCCCAAATGCTGCCTAGAAGCAGGGTGTGTATCCCAGGTAACTCAGTCACATTAAATAACTGATCAATAGAAAGCATTACATGAAATTCAGGATAAAGAGGGTAGAAAACACTTGCCAGTATTGGATTTTACCTGTGTTAAGATTCAAGATTACTTACTCACAAAATTATAAGAACAAAACTGAGGAAAGACTGGTTGTGGAAATTGGTCTGAATGCAGGTGTACAGAATGGATATTTTACAAATAACTACTTATAACTAGAGTCTAACTCACATATTTTTAAAATAATTAAATACAGACTAGGCTATATAAATCTTTATAAGCCTACTTCATCTGTCATTAGTGGTATCCAGATCTGTATGAAAGCTCTGAATTTGTCAGACATACATAATTTATTTTAAAATTATTCCTACAGGTCACCCTTTGACATCATGTAAAATGTATGGAAAGCTATGGGAATGCTGGGATTGCTGATGTGCTAAACTGAACAAAACATATCCTTATTAAAAGAAAGCTGAAACACCCTGACTGCCATGGAGAGTTCTATCTGGAAAACTTTATTTCTGCAGTCTGCTTTACACAGTCTTGGTGAACCCAGTTCTTCAGAACAGCACAAACAGCAGCAGTAAGAGAGTGAAGGCTGACCTTTTTTAGTTGCCCTGAAAAAGCCGTGTTTACCGTGCTTGTAGTTGAGGCTTCACAGAAAGTAAGAAACATGCTTTAAACATCAGCTGAACAAAACTCATGCAGCTGTGGTTACATCATGTCCCCATCACTTGTCTTCTGTTAATAAAGAAGTTAAGAATTGCTTACAGGAAGAAAAGTTTCTCTTTTCAAATCCAAAGAGAACCATAGAGAGAATTCACAGAGAGAAGGAAAAAGAGAAACAAAAGCCTACATTGTAGGATATGGAGGACTGCTGTAAGCTATCCCTAAAAAAGCACTAATCCATCCTATGGCTATGTATGTATCTGTTATACAAATGTATGATACATACCTATCCACAAATGCAGAATTATCACTGTAAGTAATTATTAACATGGTTGTTTCATTCTAAATTAAAAGGGTGAGTTAACAAGTTTTCCACTGTGGCTCATAATTTGGGATGACTAATCTGCAAGTTTGTCTATGCATTTTCTAGTGAAGCCTCTTTCATTTAATTTGTACAGAAACAAGCTGGTTTTAATTTCCTAAGTTAGCAAAGAGCATGTAACATCCCCATGGAGTAACTCCCCAAGGAGTTTGCCATTTTCATGTCATATCATGCATTATCAGAACATGCTATGTAAATATTTGCTGATATAAAAAACAATTTCATTTAAAAAAGTAGAATAATGATTATAATTATGGAATTCTTCTGGAAATTTTCAAACAAAAGTCAAGTATAATATTTCTGAATATTAGACATTACTTCTTCCATCTGATACAGATTTAAAATGCATAGTATATACATAAATAGTAGCAGCCATCCAATCTTTAAGAGTGCTGTGTTTTACAGTCCAGTCAATATTCCCTATAATTATATTGATGGATTCCCTATTAAAGATTCTGAGGAGCTAATTAGAATAAGATGTAGAAGGATTTAATTTATAGTAAAGACTTCATATTTTTACAAAAACAAAACACACATCAGAAATACATCAGTAAAAATCCAACACACTCTGTACTTTTGTGTTTTCTCTTGCTAAATAAATGACCCAAACCCAAGGAAAAATCATCCCAGTAAGTCTATGTATGGCAGATGCTTAGCAGAACATAATCCATGTACTAGGATTATAGAGAATGAAATGGATCTACTGAACAACTTCTTCTTCAGAGAGTGGTCCAACCTAACTATTACCTTTGTCCACACTAATCTATGATGTGCTGGGTCACCATTCATACTCAGTTTGTTTAAAGTCTTAATTTAAAGAACCTGTACATACCTAAATCAACCCTTACTCAGTCAAATTTTAGCATGTGAAGAAATGGATACTTGAATTATTTTTAAGCACTTCTAGTACTCTCTCTTCCATACATGATATCTAGGGTCTTTACAGTGCACTAGTGTGTCTGTTTTGCTAAAGCCATGACCAATGTCTTCTCCACTCTCTTCTTGCTTATGAGGTCAGGCACAGACTAAAGTTCTACTTAGTAGAACTGTGGCTTTCACTGACTGTGTAAAGTACACTGGCTTTAGCTTCATTTGATAAAACTTAAAGTTTTGGTAGCACACTAAATAACCAGGAACAGCCTGCCAGTCTCATTATAGAAGATGAAGTTTGTCCATGCCAATTTAGAAGCTTTGGGTTTTCCCAAATCTGTTGCCTACATTTCCATGAGAGGCAGTATGCTAAAGGATTGTTCCAAGCCATTGTGGTCAACATGAATAAATAAATATCAAACTTGACATGTTTTGAAAGTAAATATCCTGTCTTACTAAACTACATTAAAACTTCTAAGTGCAAATTAATTTTTTGCACTACAGATTGGATGAGATAGAGGAAAGTGTTATAGAGCCACTGAAAGGAAGAGCTCAGATCAGTAAACAGCCACTGAGGTGAGGGAGCAGAGTCTCGGAGCCAGGCCTTGTGCAAGGACCAGGCTGCTCCTGTCCTCCTGTGCACCGAGGGATGGCAGAGTGGCCCATCAAACTGCTACTCTGAAACCTCTCTGTGTCTCCAGGAGTGATGGCAAGTTAGACTTACAGGGTGGAGTTTGCTTTTTCTTTCTTGTACTTTGATTTACTTTTAATGGTCCCCAAATCCAGCTCACAGTGGATTGAAGGATTTACTCTCTCTCTCCTATCAGCACCTGTCCAGTTTGCCTGGGTTGAAATGACTGAAAGGAGAGGCACAGGCCACCCACTCCACAGAGGTGAACTTCAAGGGCCCACCCAGCCTTGGTAGCATGGAAAGGGATGTAAACTAGCCAACAACAAATAAATAAACATGGTTTCTCATTACTGCTTGCATCATCATAAGAGAGGAGTGCATCTTAAGTGTGAAAGCCACTGTGCAAAAGTACACATCAGTGGGCAAATGCAAACATCATAGAGTTATGAATGTGTGCAGCAACACCAGGAACTGGGCTCAGCCCCACTTTGAAATTACCCAGGCTTTCACCTCAAGTGCCAAAATAATCTATTTCACTTGGTCATGGAAGTTTCAGTACTCCCTGCAGGCCGGGATCTGTGAGCTTAGGTTCCACTTCAGTTCCTGAGGGAAAGGCCATTTCTGTAAAGGAACTCTGAGCTGCAGCAGCTCCGATGTGGAACACTGTATGAGGCAGAAGTTGCAGGGTATTTTACAAAAGTTTCCTATTTCAAATATTTAGGGTCCCAAACCAGTGCATTTTTGTTTAAATATCAGCCTATATTGAGGCAAGGCTCTGACTGAACCTGATTTAGATAAACTAGGCAATATATCACAGGAGGAAAAATATATCACAGGAGGAAAACACATTAAATATATAATTCCATTGGGTACAAAACATAACAAACCTGAAGAGCTTCATGTCAGACATACTTCAGTCAGTAAAACACTGACTGGTCTTCCACTGTTCATTTAATAACAAGGATATGGTCTGTATTCATCTCAGAAAACAAAGCCAAATGTTTAAAACAGTTCAGGTCACAATCATATTCTTCCTCTAAATAATCCATATCTAAGACCAGCTAAAAATCTTTGTTAGCTATCTTTGAACAGAATGAATCCTAGCAAAGGAAAGCTACCCTTTGAAATACAGATAGCCATCAGTGAGTTACTGTACATATTGCATGCATAGCATCAGAAGATAGACACCATAAAAACAATAGGTTTCACCTTCAACTGTGTACAGGTAGAATACAGTATTCTTTTCTGAGTAAAACACCACAAACATTACATATCACTTAGGAAAACTGTGCACAGCATACTTCAGCACTCGGAAACTAAATTTCAGTTATGTTGTAGCTATTGCTGACAAATATTGCCTTTAAAAAGACTTCAGCTGCGTCTGATAATATACAACTGAAAGTGTAAGTAACACAAACATTTGGGCTTTGGTATCCTCCCACATGCTTCATTTTTATGACATTGGCACTTCTCATCTGCATCCTGAGGACAACATTTCTCCAGTCATTTTGGCCAGGTGAAAAGGGAAGCCACTAACCCAAATGGCTGCTCTCTCCCCATTAAAACAGGGTAAACATTTACCTAGGTTTTCCCCATTTTGAGACCAGACTTTAGGGCTTCTTAAAATCCAGTCTGGTAGAATACCAGACTAAAAAAAACCAAAACAAGTCACTGAAGACTATGTTGACTGAGAAATGATCAGAGCCCACATAGACAATTATTTAAATTATAAAATAAAACTGGTTTTTTTCTCCCACTTTACAAATGTTTGAGGCAAAATAATTCCCTTATTTTGAGATCTGAATTAATCAAGTATGATTTTTTTCCTGTGAAACCTTAAAATGCAATTTCTCCAAAGTTAATACAGTGATTAAAGAGTAAATAAAAAGGCTCCTACTGTTTCCTATTAGATTTCTGATGACCACAGGCATGGTGTTGTAAAGTTTTACATTAAAACAGCAACCACCAGTTGATTTTTCTTTCAGTGTCATTTTAAGGGAATTATTTCAATTTCAGCCCTGGACAAATTTTAAAAGGTAATGGATTCATTATTTCTGTGTACTTTGAGTACACAGAAGAATATCCAACGTTCTATCGTGCTGTCACCATCCAAAGTCCCAGTGCAACATTGGCAGCCAAAAGTGCACTACCAGCAAGCAAAATCAAAAAGCCAACAAGCTCTCTGTTTGGTTTTTCTACAATGAGGGAGCTCAGTGTGGCTTCCAGGAAGGAATTTAATATCCACTGACCATCCAAAGCAAAGCAGGGTACAGCATTGATAACTGCCAGTGCTCCTGATAGTGAGATGAGGTACCTGGTTGAATGTAGTTAAGGTTCATTAAGAGTATCTGAGAAAATGTAAAAAACAAAAAGTTAAAAAAATAAAGATATATGCATTGTATTTCTAGTATGCAGAGAGAGACATACAAAGGTTATTTTTCTAGCTGCCATTCTGTTTCACAGGAATTATATGACTAAAATTAATTTTATGCCATAACATACCCACTTAGAGAATTGCCTTTACAGATTTTTAAGAGCTAAGTTTGGAGACTTAAACCTGCACTCCTCACAACTTGAGTGAAAGCAGGAGACAGCAATACCACCATCTTCTTTGCTTGCTTTGTGTCGTTTTGGAGGAAGGTTATAGCTCTGACACCATGCCTGAACTAAGAAGGTATTCGAGACCCAAGTATGAAATCATGATTAGGAATATTTTCCAAAACACTCCCTAGTAAATGACTAGAATATAATCAGAAATCTGCCTATCTCTCCTACTTACCTGTTAGCCAGAAAAGCTGAGTGGATTTCTGTGCATGTGTGTGCACGTGAGAGTGAGGCATGGGCAGGTGATTTTTACTGTTGCTAACTGCAGGAGCCACCTCCATCCTCAATGGTCAGGCAAGAAGTCACGAGTCAGAAAGCAGAGGGGCAGTGTGAACCTTGATGTGCTCCCAGAACACAGGAGCTGATGTGGTCTCTTTCCTCTGGTTCTACAGACTTGTTATTAAACTGAACTACACAGTTTAGTTATTCTATGGCCACACAGGAACATTTCAGTTTCTAAGGCTAAGGGTTCCTAGATTAGCCACATTCAAGTCTACAAACCCATATGTATGTGTATATATATAATCTTGTTCATTAATAATCAAGAGTTAATTGGATTATTCTGTTTTTTGAACAGCTATTTTCTTTTCTTTTGAAGAAAAAGATAAAAAAACCCCAACCATATCCTGTTATTTAGTTCAGTATAATGACACAAAAATAATAAAACTCTGATATTGCGAAGCTAGCAAGAACATCTCGTTTTTCCTGAATTAAATTCAGGCTTACTTTGGCATTCTTGTCACATCTGTTAAGGGCTCACTCTCAAGAGTTAAAAAAAGCCCTGACCAAAAATATGCTCTTAAGCACAAGAAAGGGAGAGATTTCATTTTTAGTTTGGCACATGGACAACAATCAATGCAGAGATGGGATAAAGATGTCATATTTCTACAGAAATATTTCAGGGTATCCTGCCTAAAATGATATCCAACTGAAATTTTGCTAGGTCACTGAATTCTGAACAGATCCCTTCTTACCTTAAAAGAACAAACATACTTCAAAGGATACTTGCAAAATGTCTCTATCACCACAGGCAGATCAATACTTAGAAAGTTTTGTCGTGGTACGAAACTGCTGAGACTTACTGAAATGAAAATACACAAAGCATAAAAAGTCATTCCAGGGTTATAACATTATGAATTTTAGATTATAATTTTGCTGAAAAATCACATGTGAAATGACCCTCTTCCAGGACAAATAATCAGTATCAGTAAGGGTTTGATTTTTTTTTTGTTTTTACAAGAGTGCAGCTATTATATATTTCTTAAACGTGGCCACTATCACAGTAAAGTCACTACACAAAGCACAGTTAGCATTTCAGTAAAACTAGATCTAAAATACATATTTTCAGAGCCTCCTAAATCATAAAGACCCCACTGTATGATTCCAGTATTTTTCAAAGAAAGATATTATAGTTACCAGACTTTTTCAACATATGTAGTCCACATGCACACAGTGGGTGCACACATGTATTTTCTCTGAAGGCCAGAAAAAATTTCTCTATCAGTACCTGCATAAGAAATACATACCTCCACAGAGATATTTGAAGGCAAGAGTTCAAATCCCACTCCATACAAACACCCCTTGGGAAAGGAACAGTTTAACCCACCCTTGGAGAAATTTTAACCATAGGCTACGAGAACACTGGGAACATAACATACCAAAAGTAGTGCTAAGTATAAGTGGGATCAGATTTCTTCAGGTTCACTAAAGAATTCAAGGACACAGCATTAAAGGTGAGGGAAAGTAGTTCTAAAGTCACATAAGGCAGAGAACCGGTCCACTCAACCACATAAAGACATTTTCTTCTGTTAATAGATGCCCTTCTGGTAAGTCCAGCCAACAAACACACCACGGGTTGGAAAGATATGGACAGCAAGGAGAACCAAAAAAAAAAGGGTTTGGTGTGGCAACAAGCAGAGAACTTTTCAGTATCAAAACTGCCAGTGTGCTTGAAAGTCATGTTTTTGCTTAAAGCTTAAGACTGACCTTTGATTTACGGGAACTGAGAGAAAATAAATCTCTTGGACGACTGAGTGAAGACCACAACAGACAGAAATCCTGGACACCACCCAGCTCAGCTCAGAAAGTCAGAGGCATCCAAGTCAATCACAGAATCATAGAATGATTTGGGTAGGAAGGGACCTTAAACATCATCCTGTTCCAACCTCCCCGACACAGGCAGGAACATTTTCTACTAGACCAGGTTGCTCAAAACCCCATCCAGCCTTGCTTTGAACACTACCAGGGATGGGGCAGCCACCATTTCTATGGGCAACATGTTTCAGTGCCTCACCATGTTTAGTGAAGAATTTCTTCATTGTATCTAATCTCTTTCTAGAAGAAAGCCTGTATGATAAGCCACTGATTATCAGAGATACAACTGGAAAGTTTTTTGAAACATTCTATGTGTTTTTCTAGAAGTTTTTAGTATCAAGGCATTATGGTAAAAAAATAGTTGAACCACAAAAAAGCCTCAAAGATGAAATATTTTTCCCTTATACCTATTACTCAACTAAATGCAATATTTTATTAAAATACTCTTTTAGCTTTATTTTAAAAATTACATTGGTTAACCAAGCAGACACCGTAGCCTTCTGCAGCTTGATACAGGGGCTTGCCCCAGTACAGGTGCAGGACCTTGTACTTGGCCTTACTGAACCTCATGAGGGCTCTTTTCAAGCTTGTTCAGGTCCCTCTGGATGGCTTCCCATCCTTCAGATGTGCCAACCGCCCCACTCAGCTTGGCATTGTCTGCAAAGTTGTAGCAGGTGTACTCTATCCTGCAGTGGGGAGGTGTCCCAGTGTCCCAGCCTTTGGGTGGAGCTGCCCTATGGGATGTACTCCCCTGCTTGGAAGGGCAGCTCCCCAGGAGCACCCTGAGTTCCATCCCCACACAGCCCTGCCCTGGCTGCCCGCTCATTCCAGGGCCATGAGGTCACACAGCCCCACGGTGCTCCAGCAGCTCTCCATGAGCACCCTGAGTGCCATCCCCACACAGCCTTGCCCTGGCTGCACGAGGCCATGAGGTCACAGAGCACCGTGGCACTGCATTGGCCATAAGAACCAACTGCTCAGCCCCCATCCCCGACTGCAGCAGCAGCAGTGTGGTGGAAAGGGAACCATGGCCCTTATCTACCGTCTTTTCCTCTCCCTCCTCATCCTCCTGATGGTCCTGCATCCCGGGGCTGCCAACTATGCACCACAGAGATCACAGGAAGCAGGTAAGCTGCCAGCACTGGTCCAGCCTTTCATGGGCTAGTGGGGGTCTTCTCACTGATACGTTTTTTCCTCCAGTGCTCTAGTGAGGGTTTCCTCTGTGTGAGCGCTCTCCTGTTAACAGAGTCCCAAAGGTCCATCTCTCCTCCAAGGGTGTTGCACCATTGTGTTTGAAGAGTGTTGAGTTGCTAGCTCAGAGGTCCTCAGGTCATCCTCTGCAGCTCTGGCAATCCACTGACATCTGGCTCCCATGCCAGATGTTACTTGACCGCCATCCAGTGCTTCTGTACACAAAAGCAGAAGATCCCAACACACAATGGAAACACTTCTCTGTGCTTGCTTCTAGCTAACACTCTAGCAGATTCTCTGGCAGCTTGGAAGAAAGATGGTTTGGAGCCCTTGGACGAGCTTGGAGCACGTAAGTTCTCAATGTACCTTCCTTTGAAAAAAATATTATGACTAATATGTCAATAGCTTACTAATGAGCAATTTTCTTTAAGATGTCAAGACTGATGGCTTGCGGAAATCTCCAGTCACCAAGCACGTGCACAATCCCACAGGTAAGTTAGTTGGAAGAAAGTACATTTACCTTTTAATCTTCCTTCCATGTGAAATGCAAACTGCTCATTCCAAGGCTGATGCCAGCCTCGCTGGGGTCCAGGTAGCTGCTGTCCTATGGTCAGCACAGGATGACTGTGTGGCAGCAGGCTCTTTCCCCACTGCCTATTCTTGCATGTCACATCAGCAACTAAGCTGAAAGCGTGTTAGGTTCAAGACATCTGGATCCCATTGCAGAGATGATATAAAACAGGACTCTTGCACAAACATACCTTCCCTTGCAGCTTCATCCTAGAGCTTGCCCTGAGTACCTAGATGACCAAAGCACAAAAGTAGCCCCAAGCAGGATCCCTCTCATGAGCTGAGGTCCACATTAGTGTTCTGACTCATATATTGGGCAAGGAAGCTAGAAGGAGCCTCCTCATCCTCCAGCATCCTCCATGCCTGAGCCACGCTGAGGCTTTACCTGTATCTGCTTTTTGGCAGTGCTGCCAAAGCCTGGAGACAAAAAAGAGAAGGTGAAAGCTGGTGAATCTCCTCAAGCAAACCCAAAGCACTCAGGTACTGAGCAGTCCTGCTGGGGTCCCTTTTGGGGAGACACATCCTGAAACCTGGAAGTAGCTGCAAGGGGTGCACATGCTGGAGAAAAGGCACACAGGGAGAGCAAGGCTCAAGTGTCTCCTGTGAAGGCCTGAATCCATCCCCCTGGGGCGTGGGAGCTAGTCCAGAGAGGGAGAGTTACAGGTGGAACTTCCCAATGAGTTTTTGCCAAAGGAGTGACTGGCCAAGCAGCAGCGCTCCCCACTGTGCTCTTCTCACGATCATTTGAGCTCTGTTCAGAGGGACAACCTGTCCCCAAAGCGTGGGAGTGTGCCTCCAGGACCAGCACAGGGGGGAAAACAAGAGAACATTCTGGTGATATCAAATATGCTGCAAGTTCACCAATGGTAAACTGGCAGAGGACAGGCTAACACTTTGATTTGCTCTGCAGAAACGACCAACCAAGTTCCTAAAGCCCAGCAGCACATTGAAAGTATTTACTGTCGTGGAGCAGGCTGTATGATAGGCGTAGTGATAGTCCTGGTTGCCGTGCCAGCTGGGATAATGATGTGTTCTCTCGCAATCTG
The DNA here is from genome assembly GCA_013396995.1 of Dicaeum eximium. NCBI lineage: Eukaryota > Metazoa > Chordata > Aves > Passeriformes > Dicaeidae > Dicaeum > Dicaeum eximium. Next base: position 260,904 of record VWZP01002795.1, read on the forward strand.
CTGGTGGTATGAGAGAAAACGGTGAGTCATCAATCCCCTCACAGCTCCTGCTTCCTTCAAAGGCAACTCACAGCCACAAAGCTTTCTAGTCAGGCTGCTGTGCAGCAGCAAGTTAGCGCTTGGTTGAAAAACTCTGCTGAGGCTTCTGCAGCTGTCAGCAGCTTTAACCGGCCTCTTATTTTCTGGGTCTTCTCTTGGGGAGCTTACTTGGATTGGAGCCAGTGTTTGCTCAAACTGAGCCTGCCTGGACAAGAGTTGCTTGCATGAGTGACAGGCAGAGGCAAAACAAAGTCAGGATGAAAAAGAGTGGGGGTAATATTGTTCTAGAAAGCAAGAGATGCATTGGCACCTCCTGCTGACCAGTGAACCTGCCTGGAGGAGTCCCCCTGCTTGGCGGTGCCTCTGTCAAGGTGTGCCAGCAGCTCCACTCACAGTGGTGAGCCCTGCCAGCTCTGGGCCCTGCCGTGAGCAGAGTCCCTGTGTCTCACCTGCAGCTTAGCCACCCCCTCTCTCCACAGGCGTCTCTCTGGAGACCAGCAGGAACGCACCGGCCTGATCACATGCTCAGACAGCCAGACCAGTTCACCTGAACCTGCCCTGCCACTGCAGTAGCCCTAAGAAACTCACACATCTGATTCCTGAGCTCTCCCTCTTCCCCTGCCCCTCCTCAGCTGCCCTTAAGCAGCTGTGGGAACTGCCCAGCCCCAGCCACAACAGAAACAGCCCCCTGCTGGCCCAGCCCTCTGGACAAAGCTGAAGGTGGGCCTGCCAGGGTAGGGGTTGGGCTGACAGAAACACAACCAACAGCTTCAGGGGTTGGCTTTTTGTCTGAATAAAAGGGACAGTTTTCACACAAGTATTTGTATAGTATCAGAATATCCAGAGTTGGAAGGGACTCACAAGGATGATCAAGTCTAACTCCTGGCCCGGCACAGGAGATCCCCAAGAGTCACACCATGTGCCTGAGAGCACTGTCCAAGTGCTGCTCGAACTCTGTCAAGCTTGGTGTCACTTCCCTGGGGAGCCTGTTACACTACCTGACCACCCTCTGGGTGAAAAACCTTTTTCTGATATCTGACCTAAACCTCCCCTGGCACAGTTTCAGGCCATTTTCTGGGGTCCTGTCACTGGTCATCAGAGAGAAGAGATCAATTCCTGCCCCTCCACTTCCCCTAGAGAGGTTGTAGATCATGATGAAGTTTCCTCCAGGCTGAGGAAGCCACGTGACCTCAGCTGCTCCTGAGATGGTTTCCTGTCTAGACCCTTCACCATCTTTGTAGCCCTCCTCTGGATGCACTCTAATGGCTTGATATCTTTCTTATATTGTGGTGCCCAAAGCTGCCCCCAGCACTCGAGGCGAGGCTGCCCCAGCGCAGAGCAGAGCAGGACAATCCCCTCCCTTGCCCAGCTGGCCATGCTGTCCCTGATGCCCCCCAGGACACAGATGGCCCTCCTGGCTGCCAGGGCACTGCTGGCTCATGTTCAACTTGCCACTCACCAAGACACTCAGATGTCTTTCTGCGGGGCTGCTCTCCAGCCTCGCATCACCCAGTTTGTCTGTATTCACAGGTCAAGTGATATCCAAAGCAAACAACTTGTCAAGTTGAAGGCTGGTATCAGAACATCTGATCAAAACTCCTGTTCATGAGCCAAAATAGGAAAGTGGCTGAGACAGCCAGTGTATTCAAAGGTTTCAAAAGACACACACTGCAAAACACTGTAGTTTCAAAGCTTGACTGCCTCTTGACAAACACCTAATGGCCACTACCAAGTCACCATCCTGAACCTGAAATTGTGCCTACATTGAGAATGGGTTATCTTCCTCCCTCTTTGTTACAATAAGCTGTTGTCACTGACAGCCACTAGACATGGATCTAAACTCCAAACCTTGCTGCTGAAGCAAGCTCCAAACACAGAGAAACTCTTCAGGAAGTTGCTGGACTGAGCTCTAGAGACTGTAATATGAAGCAATGAATTTTGTAGTTGAAATGGATGAAACCTAATGGCAGTAGGTGAATCTGTCCTCTGAAGAGTAACAAAAGAATTACAGAAATTATGCTCTACAGGCTTGTCTTCAAAGACACTGCTGGGAAGAGGTGAACAGCAATGAGCCTGGGTGACAGAAAAGAGTCATTGTTTTCCCACTCTAATGAAATAATTCTTTGACCTGGAAATAACATTTCTTTTGTTGGTCATGCTAGATGGTGTTAGCAAATACTGAGAAGAATTCACAACAGACACAATTTTAATTGGAAGTGACCTGGAGACTAGGTTGACCAAAGAGCTTTTCAAAACTTCTTCATGGGGGAAAGAACATGTAGGCCATGGAGGAGACAGACAGCAGGGCATGAGTTATTTCTGTGTGGTCTCCAGAAGAACTATATGTGTAATCCTTTAAACCTGGGTTAAAAGCAATGAAGGATGACCCTCAGTTATAAGGGTAAACAAGTGCAGAAATACTGAGGGAACAGGCTGTACCAGAAAGACCTTCCCCATGGATTATGGGTGTTGTTGCTCATAAACATGCACAAAGCCAGGAAGTGCCTTGTTTTTTTTAGAAGACTAGGATACAACAGAAGCAGGAGACCGGTCAAGCTTGAGGAAATGATCTTCTAGGTAAGTTCCATCTTCTTTTCATGAAGAAAATCTTACAGTTTTTGGTCTGTGATGGGCAAGAGTAACATTCAGGGATATGATGTTTCCTCAAATAGTGTGAATTCCTAATATAAATCTTAGTCAACAGATTCTTCTCAACCAACATGGGCCAGAGAAGGAAGCAAAAATGTTGCACTATTAGACATGACATGAGGGAATAAACCCCCTCATAAATAATAAAGAAGAAACACTGCAAATTTGCATGGCAGTACTGACAGGGCCCTCCCTTTCAACCTTATATATCAATTGTCCAACAGAGGAAGGGACTCTAGAACATAACTGGCCTGCAATAAGAAGGGTTTAAAAGATTTAATACCATGTGCATTGAACCAACAGTATGAATTTATACTGGATAACATTAGATACTTTTTACAGAAAGAATGCTAACTAAAAACATTATTCAATGTGTCTGTCCCAAACAACACGCACTCCTAATCATCCTTCTGTTTTAGTTTTGGCCCAATCTCCATCACTGGAAGTTCATTTAGGATCATAATTCTTTAAAGTTTTGCTATTTTTTAAATACCAGAAACAAGTGCTATATGTAGCCTCCATAACAACAAAAATATTTTTGCTAAGATATTTTAATTTAAGGCAAGAGGAAGATTTAATAGAAATAAACTGTAGAGACTATTTCTTCTAAGTAGCTAATATAGACATACTTTTTTTTCTCAAAATATGTCATCTGGAAGTTATCTTCAAATGAAAATATGAAATAATTACTGCTTTTCCATGGATCAGGACTACCATGACAACAATACAAGCTTAAGCAGAAAAGAATGCATGCATGATTTTAGAATGTTATTCAAACATTGCTTTAGTGACATTTCTAAAGAAAGTATAGCCATAGTACACACTAGTATTACAACTCCCATATTATGTTGTGTGTTAAATGTAGCACCACTCTAAAAAGTAGTATTTCCTGCAGGCAGAAAGATCACACTAAAGAATAAGGCATTTCACAAAAACATATTCCTATTTCAAAGTTCACACAGTAGAGGAAGAAATTATTTTCTTTTTTTAACTGTAAAAAACAGTTACCACATTCTGGTCAGTCACATTTGGGAAAAAAAAAAAAAAAACCACACCAAACCTGTTGGCCCCAGCCAGAGCTGCACAGTGCAACACTAAGGCTGAAATATTTACAAGTTGTATCATTGGAATGCATGAAACTCCAGCATGGTACAGCAGACTGCCTGCTACCCAAGCCAGCATTCTATCATTTTAGTGTTTTTCTAAAGGGAACATAAGAGCATAGATTATATTTGCAGCAAAGCTGGTAATAAAATCAAACTTCTAACTTTCAAATTAATACATTCAGTGCACAATTCCAAGGGTAAATCACTTTAAAATTCTACTGCTACATGTGTATGCAAACAGTATTTTCATAAAGTAACTTTTTAAAGAACTACCTCTTTAAATGCAATAACATTCTTTTCTAACTTCTGAAAGACTGGCAGATTCAATTCTTCAGCAGAATTACTGCAGTGGGAAACACCAATGAAAACTCCATTGCTCCAATGTATTGAAAAGAGAACAACATCAATTGTTCTTCAGTACCAACAGTTTGTATTAATAAAGACCAAGAAAATGAATTCTGAATAATTATAAAACTCTATTCTTAAAATATGTTGTGCGTTTGAAATAAATATCATCAGACATAGTAGTGTGTGTTGGTAACACACAAGTGAAAAATGTTTTCTTCTTAAATGGCATAAGGCCAGAAATAACAAATGAAGAGATCATATTTTGGGCTTAAATTAGAGTATATTGCAAAAAAGTTAAAATAAATAACTCCCCACAGAGTATCAAATTACCAGTATGGAAAAATAAAGACTGATAGATTAACTAAAAATATGGTATCCAAGAATGTTAATGCATTTACACCACCAGATTTCATCACTGTTTCTAAAACCCTTTTGTACCTAATTCCAGTGCTTATTCAGAAAAGTACAATGCTTTCCTAAGGAGATACTTCCAAGGTGTTTGAAGTAAAATCACCCCGAGAGTTTCAGCTGCCTGTGAGGAACAGATACCTTCCTGACAGGAAGGGATAGTAATTTAACACTTCAAACTTCTTAAAGCCCATCTGCAGCTAATTTGCACCATGCCACTCAAGCTATCAAGTAGAATGCTGATGAATTTCTTCATTCTTTCCATACTCACTTCAGAAGCAGAATTACTTTTTATTTATATAAGATGCCCAAAGGAGAGTCACAGTGAGCTTCAAAGTAAGGAACTAAAATTTTACATGTTACTTAATTTAAGGCAGTCAAATGAAAAAATAAATCAGGAAAAAACTATGTTGTGATAACACTTGTGGCTCAGTAGTCACAGGAATCTGTCACAGATACTTGGATATTAGGTGTGATTTAAGCAGTCATGCTAATATTCCAGGCAAGGTGTTGGAGCAAGGTGCCCTAGAGATTTTACAATAGCATTTTAAAACATTCATGTGCTAGGAAAATGCATGCACCTGGCTCCTATGACTAACCTGAGTAAGATCTGTTCCAGAAATAGTCCTTTCATACTCTTCTGAAAAACAACTATCTCATATCACATATAGCTTCTATTACTTTCCTAACTCACTGCATGTGAACATTTCATTTTAGGCCTGAATAGTCCATGTATCTCCACTGGCTGTAACAAGAAATGGATTCTGCTTTAAACAAATTAACTAAGAGGCACTCCAAGACCTTGTATAAGCAGGCAGGCAAAGGAAGCCATATTAGAGATTGTTTTTGCTAAACTTACAATAAATAATACCAACCTGTGTACTGAAGATGCATGGGGTGTCCTACATAGAGCATGTCAATATGGGGTGGATGCTTTACCCTGATTAGCCTTGTTTGGTTCTCCAAAGAAGGAGTCACACAAAAGCTTGGAACAAACTCCTTATGGCAGTCCATGTTGGTTCGACAAACTTTGCTGGCTTCAATAACTTTTCGTGCTGGCAGACAGGCATACTGCAAAGAGCATTTAAGATCATTATGACAGGTAAAGGTATTTTCCAGTAGATCAAAGTAAAAGGAACAAAATATTCCTTTTTAAGCAAAGAAATGTTTTGCTTAAAAAAGCATCTTTTTTTTTGAGTGGTGTGTGGTAGCTAAGAAATCATTCTCAACTAAGATGAACACAGGACTCAATGCACTGCTGTGCCCCAACCCCTGCCTATAACCCTCTTTCACTCTCTTTTTAAGTCTAACAGACCAGATCTTTCTTGCTCCCCACAGGCTAAAGAGAGTACAGCAGAAGGGAACAGGAAATTAGTTTTCCCCTTCATGTCTCTCGTAAAATCTCAGTGACACTTTTCCTTTTGTTCTAAAAATAGAAGCAAGGAATCATAATCTACTATTTGCCTTAAGAGGAAAAGCAAAAGTAAATTTCTACCTTCTGAGCCTGATCACTGCACTCCCCATAACACATGAATGTCAGACCCTCACCATTAACATTGATACAAATTCCATCTATTCTAATAAGGGAGAAGACACACTTTCTGCATAGCATAGCACTGCGAAGACCATTTAAAAAAACTGTTCAAAAGCTCACAGCCAATCTAAGGACTCTTGAAAGTCACAAGGTCTCAAGCTTCCTAATACATTTATTTCTTCCCTGCCTATAAGTAGCAACTACAAATTTAAGAATGCCCAGGCTCAATGGGATAGTAATTTATCAAATCTTGCTGCCACTGCCATATTTGAAATGAACCGCTGGAATGTGTTCAACTCTTAGTGGTTAAATACCACAAAAACACCCTGGAGTGGGAAGTTTACCACTGTAGAAGCTGTAAACATAGCAGATTTGTAACAAATTTATTTGAATTTCTTTGGGTATTTATCACTAGAGTCAGAACAGTAACAAACAGGTATGTGTAGAAAAGTTTACACAGTTGATTCATGTGTTCTTCTGCTTATAAAGAACCAACAGAAATTCCATCACTGTCAGTATGGAACACACATTTTAAAAAATATTGATATATAGTCACAGAATCATAGAATGGATTTGGTTGGAAGGGACCTCAAAGATATCTCATTCCAACCCCAGTCACAGAAGGCAGGGATGCCTTCCCCTAGACCAGGTTGCTCAGAGCTCCATCCAGTCTGGATGAACATTTTCAGGATGAGACATGCACAGTTTCTCTAGACAACCTGTGCCAGTGCCTCATCACCCTCACAGTAAAGAATTTCCTCCTAATGTCTAATCTAAACCTGCCCTCTTTCAGTTTAAAGCCATTTCCCCTTGTCCTATCACTATATGCCCCCGTGAAAAGTCTCTCCTCAGCTTTCTTGTAGCCCCTTTAGGCACTGGAATGCTGCTAAACCCTTTTATAAGGGAATAAGTCAAAATCCTTCTAAGAAAAACTTTCTACGTGAGAAGAAAATCAACACGGTGAAAAAGATTCAAGTATGGGTCCTTATTTTGAGAAACTGGGCAATCTCTAGGACCTTTTCCTGCATTTTTTGTTTAAATTTAGGGAGCAGCGCTGCTGGCTTCAGACAAAATAACTGAACAGACAGTCCAGGGCTTTGCTTTCCCTGTAGTGCTCAATACCTTTAAAGACTGAAACACCAAAATAAGCAATTTCGACTTCTCAGTAGTTTTTTCTCACCAGTATTTTGCATCCAGAATACTGAAAATGACTGAGGTGTATTTCTGCCTAAAGGAATGAGGTGTCTAAGATTTTTTATGATTCTTCCAGAGACCCCCTGTTTGATTATGGGAAAAATCATAACTAATATTTAGTGCTTTTTAAGCTGTAATTGGGAGAATAGTATACATGCACACCTTTATTACAAACTGTAGATATTCTTAAACACTTGAGTATGCTGCAGAGGTGTCGGTAAATATTACTAATTTAATATAAAAAAATTTAGATTTACCAAAGAAAATTAGCAGTTTAAGTAACTTACCAGATGGCTGTCCAACTTATTGCTGTATGAAAAGCAAATATCTGTGAGGCTGTTGTTACTACAACATTCAACTGTGCCATCAAGTCTTCTGTAAACTAAAGAACATAGGCATAGAGCAAATAATCAATATTATTTGTTGAAAAAAAAATAGTCTCTGAATGAAGTAAAACAATCATCCTGCAGCCTTCAAGAATCACAGTAATTCAGACAGTCTAGCTGAGGCTCAGTCACAACTACAAATAAAGCTTCACCACCAACATGCAAATGTCCCATGATTTCAGTCATGTCACACACTGATTTTTTCACCTTAATAAATCTCCTTGAGATACTGAGAATCGACCACTGCAATGTTTTGAATGTTACAAGTTGCAAAACACTTTTATATCCATTACCCCTGGTTTGCACCAATGTTTGGCATAGAAATTTGTTAGGTACTACTGTACTGATTTCACTGGCTGGCTATGGAAATGGGCAAGACTCAAAACATACTTAAACCATGAAAGCCTCTCAAGCCTTGAAGGCTGCAGCAGTGAACAAATGATGTTTTAAACCACAATTTAACTAGTCTGGTAAAGAACCTTTGTACATATGCTCTTGAAATGAATGAAGCCTAACTTACTGTCCAGCTTAAACACACAGAAACGCAGAAGAATGGTCACGGTAAGGATCTGTATCACAGCAACTGCAGTCCCTTCCCAGGCAGATCAAGCCTGTGATACTGGTTGCTGATTTATCACTGCATAACCTGCAATCCACTGACACAGGGCTTTATGCCTGGGGCTTACAGGTGCAAGCACTGTACCTTGCAAACCTTCTATCAAGTACCCTGAGGCTAAGAAACCACAAAAATTTTTGAATAGCAAATGACCATGAAGTTAGTATCCTTATAAACTGCATTGAAAACACTTTTCATTTTAATTTCAAGAAGATCCTTAGGGCATTGTTTTTTCTCTAGCTTCAATGCTCAGTTCCCTCTCCATTTGTTTTATGGTCAACTAGATGGTGTCCATTTGCTATATACATTTTTATCAATACTCTGTATTTATGTCAAGTTGTGAACTGCCATGATTTTGATAAATGACAGCTGCTCGAGACTAAACAGAGTTCATTTAATTTCAGAGGAATATTTCTCACTGCTGGAGGCTCATGACTCCAAAAATGCAGACAGACTGGTCTGATTAGAAGGCAGCAGTGGGGACAATGGGCTGCTAAGACAATAGAGCAACCAGGCTTGGAAGCAGTACTGAGTCTTCAGCATTAAGCCTCTAGTATGCCAATCTAAATAGGACTAGTTCATCTGCAAAATATGCAGTTTTATTACCCATGACTCCAAAATTGCACTTCAGAGAATAGCAGAATCTGAGCATATATACACCTACAACATCTGAGAATTGGTTCTTGCCATCCCTGCCCAGCTGAAAGCATGGGCCAAAGTTGCACTCCTCTTCAGAGGCATAATCCAAACTGTCAGACCTCTAAAAGCAGGTTCTTACCCATACTCCATTGGTTTACAGTTTAAATATTTATCTCAGTACCATCTATAAGATCACTTTCTTTACATACTAAAATAAAAAACCCAACCTTTTCAGCCTCACAGAAGTTCTACAGTACATCAAAACCATGGACAGTGGAGCTGCCTGACCTCCTGTTTACTTCCAGGATGATGGAAAAATGCAGTACCAATTTTAAAGCTCTGAATAGCATCCTACAGGCTTTGCTCAGCAGCAGCCCCTTACCTTGGGAATTCAGTTTCCATGAATGCTTGCATGAAAGAAACTTTAGAGAGCTCCAAGGCATGTCACATCGGTTCAGCCAATTTAACTTGACTGTTCTTTTTTGCTCTACTCAATTTTTGTTTATTGTTCTAGTTTAGTTCAGTAGGGTTTTTTTTGTTGTTGTTGTTTCTTGGGGATAAGCCCTTACAGCAACAAGAACTCTAATGTATAAAAGGAAACAGAAGGAAGTAGACTGACTTCCAGAAGCAGTAGGTGCAATCCAGACAAAACTGAGTTTATGGGCAATGACATAAAACCCTATAGGGAGACATACCTGAAGAAGTGACCATAATAAAGTGCATCATTGAGTTAAATAATATCATTTGCAATGTCATGCTGATCAAAGCTGTGAGGTAATGGGAAATTTACATCTGCAAAAGATCACTGAGTTGATCCATTTTGCAGAACTTAAAACAGAGGAGATAATTGTACTACTGCTAAGAACCAAATTCTGCAATATCCTGAAGAAGCAAATTTTATTATTCAGATCATACAGGATATTTGTACAGGATGATTGAAAGACAAGAGAAATTCCTATATCTAGCCTTCCCTCACTTTCAGATTTCACAAAACAGCATGGCACCTCGGTAATTGCTTAAGACAAGACAGCAGATTTGACTTAGAAGAAATCTGACCTCAACAATAAATTCTAAATCCAAAATAGTCTTTAAGACATGACTAAATTAAAATATAAATTAATTAACATACAAAATAATGCGGAGAGCACCTTAAGTCATACCTCTAGCTGGAAAGCTTAATTGCTGTAGGGTGGCTGCACTTACACAGTAGCCGACCTGTGACTTCTCTGAAATGTCTCCCAGACAGGAATTCCAGTCTTCCACATTATAAACTGGGCAGTCTTGTAGGTTAGTGACAAGGTCTCCCACAAAAAGACCTCTCGGTCCATTGGCAGGAGAATCCTGAGAAGAACAGTGAAGTCAGTCACATTATTATAGGAGGATAAACAAAAATTATCTTACAGTTCACTGAATACTATGAAATCTTTAGGTTAAGACACTAAAAAATGGTGGGGAAGGGAAAGGGAAGTCTCCAAGTGTCCTGGACACATCTTCAAATTTGAGTAATTATTTTCATATAGGTCAAACTGGCAAGAAAATCCACAACATATTAAGTTCAAGTAACTTAAATTAATATCCTGAACTTTTCAAGAAAGCAGGTGTACCTATATTTTCAAAGGTAATAAAGCATTATAAATGTCACTCTCTCCTGAGTTTTATCAATTGACTTTTAGATCCAAGAAAGATTGGATCCTTTTCAGCTCTGCTGTTCAACTGTGTGGTATTTGATTAAGTCAGAAAAAAATGATTCCTTTCCAGAATCCCAGAAGTCTATCTCTACTTCGCTTCCAGCTGACCAAACAAGGAAATCAGCTCAAAATAATCTTTAACATTAAAAACAGATTGCAATAACTGGAGTGATAATGCAGTTTCCAGTAGATTTGCTTTGTGCCAATACTGAAAAATAGTTAAAAACTCACAGAAATAAACCTGCAAACTCATCTCAAATGTCTCAACAGTTTTATAGTTTGCTAATTAGTCTATAATTATTCACACCATATTCCTTTATTTACAAATACCTAGATACATGAGACTGAAAGGAAAACTTTAAGCAAGAAGTTCAGTATATTAGATTCTGCAAAGGGCTGCAGTGACCAAATCTGATTGTGATAATAAGAGATACAGGTACATTTCAGGTCACAAAGCATATAATATGGAAAGAGCAAACATCCTTCTTACCTCTGCAACCTCAGTGACAAGTGCCCCAACACCCGTATAATAGAAAGGGAAAAGAATGGCTGGCAGCAGAAACAACACCATGAAACTGGCAACACCAAGAACAAAATTATGCCACACTCCTAAAAAGAAGGCAAAAGAAAGTTTCTAAATAAACACTAGTAACAAAAAGCTGTTTTTAAAATGATCCTACAGCTGCCTTCTAATTAACTTTCCTATAAGAATAAATGAAAAGTTAATTTGTGAACATAGGCATAAAAGATGAGTACATAGATTACAAACTAGCTTCTATGATGCCACTTTGTAAGGGAGTTTTAGAGGAACCTCTAAGCCTCTGAGAGTTATACTATCAAAAAGGATAGGAGATCATTTCTAGGTGTCATTCTACCAGATTAAGATTTCATGCACCCCTACTTTTAAGTATGAGAGGGTAGCGTACCCAGAAGAGAAACTACGCTTCTGAATAAATTATTAAAATACAGTTTCTATCTACAGAATTGTCTTTAATCATAAATATTAAAAAAATAGTGGAATGAAATACATTACATGTTACCTTCTACAATAAACTCTTGAAATTAAGAATCTCAATAAATGGGCTTATTTTTGAATAAATACTGTTTCAAACTGGGCTTCAAACTCATCCCAGGTGATCCACAGAAAAATAAACATGCTCCAAATGAGAATACCTATAGAGGCACACTGCTCAGTCTACCTTCAACTTCATCTTACTAAAACAGCCTCATCCTTGGTCACCTAATTCCTTACATTTAAGAAGAGACATTTTACACAAGCTTAAAACAATTTATGAACTATTATTAGTTTTAAAAAGAAAACAAAAAACATTTAACTCCTGTTAAAGACAGGATGAAATGTATCAAAAAATATCTCAGGAAGTAATACAAATATTTGAACTAACAGAATTATGCTATAAGTATCACAAGTCTTACAAGAACACTAATTTCCTATTCTTGAACGTATGATGCCATCTACTGTACAAAAAATATATTCTTTAATCTCCAGACTATAGCTGGACTACAAAAAGAATATTTGGTATTGGCCTCTAGTCTAGCTCTGTTACTTAGCTGCTTTACAAAAATATAAGAGCATATCTCTTTAAATTCAAATTTCTGAACACCAGGAATAGGTTCATTCAACTGTTCTGACAAATAAAAGAAATTGGCTGTTTACTGAATATTGTATTTTATCATTCTCAAACATCCTAGTTCTGAAACATATATATCATAAACTGTAAAAAAATGAATCTATTTGTTATACCTAACTGAAAGCAAGCCATTCATGCTGACCAGTATCTCAGTATGTTTGTTCCTGCCTTGTATTCCCCTATTTCAGGTTTCCTGAGAAACATGAAAAATTATTACAGGTATTTGCTTGTCATCAAAACATGGAAGCAATTATTTTCTGTTACAGCTTAGAATTCTATTTTTCTAGATAATGTCTCAGGAATCTATGTAAGCAAACCATTTTCAAATCCAGTATGCCTTTTCTTCCAGTTCTGTTCCCAGTAGATGGAAATGGAAACAGATTAATTTGAGAAACAGGGCTTCATAAAAGTTAGCCTATTGTAGTGAATGATTTTTGTTGATTCAGGTATTTGGAATACAGATGTATTTACTTACCTAACATTTGTAATTATTTACTTGATTTATGAAAGCTTGAAAACATGCTTGCTAAAGGCTTCTGTATGTCCACCCTCACATGATGTTTTAGATACAATATTCAAGAAACAATGCTAATAACTAAACACTACAACAGGCTGGCTGCTAGCCTGCAACAGAAAAAACACCAGTATCAAGAACTGAACCAAGATGACAACTTTTCTATCTCTATTTCAATTCTTTGAGAGCCACCTTTGTCTCTAGAAATAATCATACAAGTGGTTCAGGCAGAACAACACAGTCTCAGTTTGACTTTTCACAGCAACCAGGCTCTACTTCCCAGTAGCCAGAGACTTCAAAAAACATCAATTCAAAATCATCTGGAGGTTATCTGGAGCCACAAGCTACGATTCTCTTTGGATGTTTGTGTTTTAACCTTTATTCCCTCCTGATGGCAACATCAGAACAAAGTGACTTGTAGAATAACACAACTCACAGGCCAGTGAAAGTCACCCACAATACTACGAAAAAATAGATTGCTCCTATTGCAGAAAATGGTAGTGAATTGTTCATGGATGCTGACCTGTGACAGGAAGTCTCTGTTCTCATAGCAACATTCTGGCTCAGTATTTCCCAGCTTGTGTGCTCCAAGGTTTTCCTACTTATGCCATACAATGTGCAGAAACATCCCAAACAACAAACAAAAAATACAGAGGAACTTCTGCACCTAGTGCAAGAGCTTTTTCTAATGGGAGGAACATCAGAAACCACCGTTTTTCCCCCAACCACACAACTGGAATTTCTTATGCACAACTATTCTGAATTGGATCTAGAATATAATAATGTTTTTCAAGACAGGAAATTTGCACTCATTTAAGATCCTAGAAACTGACATCTGTAGCCCAGAAAGCAGCTCAATAAGGACAGTAATGATCAAATGATTTTCTGAGAAGCCAACACAGGTTCAGAACAGACGGATCACTGTTAGGTAAAGAGAAGCTTTGGTACTTATTAATTCTAACCCTTAATACTCAACCAAAGATTCACAATTATGCCTTGGAATAAGTAATGGTGCTAAGCAAAGGTTTAACTAAACACCACAACTATTACCTGCACAAAATATCCTTAACTGCTGGACAGGAGATATCAGCTGCAAGTGAGTTGTGAAGAGGTCAACAAAAGCTCCAGGATAGACAATGAAGATAAAAATTCCAAATCCATTAAATCGTACTTGTTCTCTTAAAAACAAAAGAAGAAAAGTGAAGCAGTGTAACTGCAAACAAACAAAAGAAAAACTGAGAGATTCTACATAGCACACATTTTAAAATTATTTCCTTTATTTTAATTATTTTTAATTTGAAATTTTAATTATAAAACTAATTTTTAATACTATCAGTAATTGAAAGATAATGAAACTAAAGGATGTTTTCTGCAGCAGTTGCCACTTCCAAGCAGGATAGGTTTTTAAGTTTGGTAAAAACATGAAGGGTAAGTTCAACTTCTTTTCTGAATCCTGGTAACAGTAATGCATAAAATAATTTTTGAAACCTACTTAATTTTAATTTTAAGATATATTTCAACATTTGGGGTAATTGTTCTTTTAAGTAAAAAAATGGCAGTCCATAGGAAGCAGTTTCAAACTCATCTGTGTAAAAATATTTGCAAGAATCTATTGCTTTCCTTTTAAAGAAATACTTCCACAGTTCTGGAATTTTTAATTCCTCTGTTGCTCCTAAATGGAACTTAGAGTACATTGTAAACTAACAAAAATGAGGAAAATGTCATCTGAAGAAATGAAAAGAAGTCAAGAGGTTAAAAGGACAAATGCTAATGCCCTTCCAAGCCTTAACACTCTATGATTCTATTTAAATGTATTAGTAGCTGACAGTATTACACTGATTTTTTTTTTCCAAGGGTTTTGCAAATACTTTTAAATGGATTTTTTTCGAACAAATACATTAAGGTTTTTTTGAAGCTAGAAACTGTATAAGGGACTTAAGAGAGACATGGCAAAATCATTTTCCAAGACAAATCAGGCACAGATCAGCTAATCGATCCCATATCTTTACTGAGACAATATACTGGGTCTAGCCTTTTCCTTATTTACATTTATCTATTTAATGTGTATATAAACCAAAAGAAGACAAAGAATTATTCAGACAGACAAAATCATTCAGAATTAAGTCACACACTAATACTGTGGAGTTAACTCATCCCATGCTACCAATTATAATAGGCAGCTTAATGCCTATTCAGGATTTCATGACTTGGGTAGAAGATACATAGGGAGGAAGAAAAATACTTGTTTGGTATGAGCCTTGACTAAGCTAAGGCTCAAATATTTAAGCTCTTATAGTTCACAGCTACTGCTTTCTAGAACTGAAGTTGGCAAAAGTGTATTAGATTTCAGGAAGGCTAAGTGACTTGCCAGAATAATAAAAATTTGTCCACAGCACAGCTTTTTAGTGAAGTTGAAACCCTGAGAATTTACAGTAACAGCACTATAGACCCAACTGTGCTAGAAGGAAAATAAAAAAAGTCAAGCAGAAAACAGCAGCAGCAACGTTGGCTTCCAATGTACATTGGACCAACTAATTTCTCCTCTGGAAATAGCTGGAAAAACAATTTTTTGACAAAAATATAACCCAAAATTGAGTATTCAAAGCCTTCATTCTAGACCTTGAATAAAGATATCACACCACTAAGGTACAAGAATTATTCTTCCTTTCTGCTTAAAAAGAGCTCTGTAGTAACTCCTAGCTTCTCTACAGTCTGCCAGCAACATGCAGTAGAAAGAAAATCTTGTTGCTTCTTCCTGCGATGGGATAAGCAAAAGGTTCATCCTCCACAGAAAATTCTCTGTGAATATTTGAGGGAAGAAAGCTGAAAGACAAGTAGAGCATATGAAACACAGAGGGTCTCAAACTACCCCTTTGAGTGAGAACCTTTGGGGTTACAAAAAAGGTAGTATATGGGTTAAAATGCAGTCATGACTCCCTACACTCAGGAAAATCAGAAACAACTTAGGGCTTTATACTCAAAGAAGAGACAATGATGCTGCCCAGGAGAAATGTGGAGGACACCTGATCATCAGTCCCAGTAATCACTGCTTAACCTTCTTAAGCTAAAATGGCATTTAACAGTAATGACTAACCTATCAAATAATTTTTGTGAAGTAATCATCATAGTTAAAGACATTAAAAATATAATTTTTGATCAAAGCTAATAAATCACTGAGGTTAACAGGGGCAAATCACATTTGACCAAGTTATTGGTTCAACCTGTTCATATCATATTTCATAAGCTAAGTTTAAACAAATCACTTAAAAATCTATTTTAAAGTATCAATGTGCAATAGCACATGAATTCAAGTGCCACAGGCAAAGAAATTAAATTGCTGTGTAAAAAACAGGGCCACTTAAAAAAAATAGTTTTAAACCTGATGTTATATTTGCAAAGCAGAAGTTCTTTCTCATGATCTGTAAAATAGACACTGTATTAAAACTCTATCCTTAATTTGTACACCCTTCCAAACTTCAAGTCTAAGGAAGCTATGAATTACAGACTAAACAGACTCTCTAGATAAAACAAAGCAGTGCTAACAACATTCACAGCTAGGCAACTGCTCTGGAATATTTGGCTTTGTTGTCAGAGTAGCAGAAAAGCAAAAAAGAAATTACCGAATAGCTGCCACCCCATGGCCAACTTCATGTATCACACCGCTGATGAGGATTGCAGAGAAGAAATAGGTCAGCTGGCTGATGGGCAAATTGACACCAGGCACCTGTTGATGTGGGCATGACAACAAAACAAAACACAGGAGGAAAACAAGAGGTACAAAGACAAATCATTCTGCTCCTAAATTTGCTGCTCTCACTCACTTCTTCAGATCCACAACAGACCAGGGGCTGTTCTCATGCAGCACTATCTGTTTGCACCTCTTTTAACAACTTATTCAGTATATTTTAAAATATATTAAATATATAGTCTTTTTGTTGAACATTAAATAGCTCTCCAAGCACAAAAGCCCTCTCCCTGCCCTATATATTCTCCACAGCTCTGACCAAATGTGTCCTACTCTATATTAAGCTCAAGAAGTTTATAAAAATGTACAGACTTCCATTCAAATGAAACAAGCTTTGCACTGTGAGTATTAGTTTACAATTTCCTGCAGCCAGTCATGTAGCTATAGAAAAGATCCACCTTTCAAAAGAAAATAATAAAAAATGTATGGCACTTTAAAGAGTATGAACATTAAAAGTTCAAAAATTAGTTGACAGCTGAACAGTCAGTCTCTCCCTTCTCTCTTCCTATACAAATCACAAAATCATCCTAGTTTACAGGGTCAAAAAAAAAAGTAATTTTCATCTGTTTTTCAGGTTTTGGTAGTCTGCACCACTACAATGGCAATTTAACCATTAAAAAAACCCACCCTGAAATGAGTATATATTTTAATTTACCTAAGACATAATATGCAGACCCCTCATATTCTTCCTGTTGCTGCAGATTCCCACCACTCCCAGATCCTTCACTGTGCTTGTCAAGAGACACCAACTGCTTCCAGACAGGCTTCAAAGCAGTCACTAATCAAAGTATGAGGAACCATCCCCTCCTTCCTCCTGATGGACCTTCCTCCTGCTCGGTTCCATCCCCCTCTGCTGCTGGGCTGCAGTGGGATGATAAGGCCACTCCTGCTGCTTGCTCTGCTTTCTCCTGTCAGATCTACAGCTTTTTCTACTCAAGGCAGGCTGCACTCCAGCATGCTCACTCACAACTGATATGAACACAGCCTGAATTGCAATCCAGCCTCACAAAAGAGATGCTGTGGGCAAAAACTCCTGGCCTGTCTATAGAACTCTATAAAAAAACAGCGTTGTGGAAAACAAAAGGCTGCACATCCAACTTGGTAGGTTGGATTCTACCTTTGTTCAGTCCTACACATTCTTCCCTTACATGCATTTACCTAGCCATGCAGCAGAGCTCTACAAGGGTTTGTTGAGACAATCTAACTAAATTAAATAATTCAAAAGGATTCATTAATGCTAATCACCTCATAAATTCTGTCCAGTGTGATGGTGACCAAGGAATTTACCTTAACTGGCTCAGCTGTGGTACCTCACAGTATAAAAGACAGACACCCTTCATTTCTTAAACATCATTGCTTGCATTACAGCATCAGCTGGTGGCACTAATGCATCACTTGAATGGTGTTGCCTCTGCAGTGGGAGGACAGATGGCAACCGCAAGAGTTGCCATCTCAATTCCACCATGACTACAGCCTGCTAGAACACAGCACCAGATGCTTTCAGACTTTACATCAAAGAAGCTATTTCAAGATTCACCCAAAACAGAAGCAACCTCTCATGAAGGGTTCTGAAACCAATAGCAGTATTTTGTTAAAAAGCATAGTGTCTTGTATTTTATGGCCTTCTGGAAATGCCTGCAATAAAAGAAGATCCTTTGGTTGTAACTAATCTGCCTCTTTCCTACTTTTGTCGGTAGGCAACCAACACAAGAGGGGGCAGCTGAAGAGAAACAGCCCAGTTACCTACAGAGGGGTCTTTTAAATCAAGTACATGACTGAACAAGAGTAAGCATACAAATCTGAATAAAATATAAGCAGAACTGTTTCTCCCTCTCTCCACACCCAGGGGGGTAAACAGCTTTATGCCACAGGCTAAAATTAAGTTTACAAAGAAAAAGTGGGGTTTTGTTGGTTTTTTTAAAACTATTTGAGTCTCTTCCAGGCAGTCAAATACAAGTAAATAATTTAAATGAGAAAGTTTTCCTAAGTAATTCTTCACCTCTTTGCAACCACGTAAGTCTCTTTTTTGTGTCAATTTACACTAGCACTTTCCCCTTAAAAAGAATACTGAAACTTGCTAAAGGCAGCATTATACAACTGTGACCATTCAGAAATGAAAGAATGAGGTAAGAAAGGAAGAGAACCACAACTCAACTTAGGAGAAGTAATCTTATCTCCACACATGACATTACTTTATCCCTATACATTAAGCTGTTTTCAGTGCCAGTCAATCCTTGGTTTGAATGCAGTGATATTGCCAGCAGGCAGTCACTGGGGAAACAAGTCCACATTGAAATAATGAACATTATCCTACTTTTCTACTTTTGTTGTTCCAGTTCACATCAGATTAATTCCAAAGGCTCATCTTTACTTTGGGTGTGTCTGTGTTATTTTCTCTAAAGCGCAATATATTGTCAATGATCACTTTACTGTGGTGTCACAAAAGTGGATGGATCCATACAATGACCTCTAAAAATGAAGATGTAAATGAGTCTTTCCTTACTTCAGAAAGGTTAGGATAGATCCTGTTGGAATGTAAGTGACCAAATTTTCTGTCTCACGTTCAGCTCATGCCCTCCTGGGTGCACAGACTGCTCACTC
Organism: Dicaeum eximium; assembly: GCA_013396995.1. Classification (NCBI taxonomy): domain Eukaryota; kingdom Metazoa; phylum Chordata; class Aves; order Passeriformes; family Dicaeidae; genus Dicaeum; species Dicaeum eximium. The sequence continues at coordinate 280,020 of VWZP01002795.1, forward strand.
CTGTCTGTCCCTGGAGGTAATTCAGGAGCAGGCTCTGGACAGGGGACAGCAGTGGCAGTGACAGCAGCTCTCCCTCAGGTCTCACTGCCTGCTTTTTCCAACACACACTACACTCTGTATATTCACTCTGCTTGTGGGAAACAGACCCAGCCATCCAAAGGCACTGAGTTTATGGCATATGCTAAGTCAGGCTTCCTGCACTCATGCCATTTTGTAAGTCTAGCTGCATGCAGTCAGTTTAGTGCTTACAGGAAGGTCTATTGTGTCTGCACACAATTCTCAACATCTGGTCACTTGAATAGCTGAGTACTTAAATAGAGTAATGTAGCTGGGCACCTCTGGTCTAAGCCATGTTGCAGAAAGCATAGCAATCCCATAAAACTTTCTGAATTTCTGGAAAATGACTATACATTTTGGCCAGATTGCACTCTTGGTATAGAAAAGGTGACAAGGAATCCTTCCAGGTTAAAACTGTTGCAAGGCAATGTCAGTTCTTCCATTACTGCCTTGCAAAGAGATTAAAAAGACAGTATTTGTAATCTTTCCTATCCTGTGAAATACATTCCATTCTAAAACCATACAATATATTGTCCAGCACCAGAAATGCATAAAACAATTAAATATATCATTGGACTTTAAGCAGATACTGCCAGAAACAGCACTTGAAATTTCACATAGTAAGTTAAGTCGGAAATCCTTGAAGAATCAAAAAATGCCTCCTGACTAACGATTCTTTGCTTCTACTATCACACAAAGCTTTTTGCCTTTCTTTCCTTTTCCACTGCTATTTTGTATTGTATTAAAAGAAACAGAACTTCTCTCTTCTTGTCAATTATTTATGAGCTCTGCAAACTTTAAGGTCACCAGAGCCTCTACACTGCACAGCTTACAGGAAATGAGTTCTTAACTCAGCTTTATATTCTTAGTACTATAATTTATGGCTTTTCAAATTATTATCTAATTCCCACTCCTGAGGATTTTTAACATAAACTCTTCCACATGTTTGTCTTCATTTGCCCTTTTCCTATACCCACTCTCCCATTTTTAAGGCTGGTAAAAAACCAGCACATTTTCATGTAGATGAACAAGAGGAGTTGGGTTATTCTTGCATGGGAATATTTTAGCATACCATACCCATTAAGAAGCTGCTTTAGATCTGTACACAGCTCTCAAACAAAGACCTGAGGAGGGAGCACTCACCACAACTTGCAGCATTCGATCATTCTGGGCTTTCGGAGCCTCGGTGAGCATCTGGGTCAGTGTTTGCAGCAGGGTCTTTCCAAGCAGAATAACAGAGCCAAACATGGCAACTATTCCAAACACCATTCCTATGCTGAACCTACACAGAGAAGCAAATAGTTCAACAATGCACAGCCACAAGAGAAAAAGGGTATCATCTCTGGCTATGTAAATCTCTGCTTTATAGCACAAGTTATTACACAAAACACAGGGCAAAACGTACCTGATGCTACCACAATTCATCAACAATCCAGTACAAAAACCCTAAAGGAAACAATAATATACAATAATAACACTAATAACTTATATTCTCCTTGTTTAATAAATGTTTTACATCCAAACCATATCCTGATCAATTTTCAAATACTTTTATTCAGTTACTCAATAAGTGTAACTTGCCTGTAGCTATGAATAGATAAATTTTTATGAATATAGAAATGTAACTAACAATGTATAACTAACTGGCCATGTTGCACTACAGCATCACATATTTAGAGACCTGGGTCAAATGATGGGGCAGCTTCTGTACCTATATATATAGATATATATAGATATATATAGATATATATAGATATATATAAGCTTCTTCAGTACATTTCGCATCTTTCTCACAAACAATAAAATGGGCTAAAGAACAATAAATGAGACGTAATCTTTTTTTAAAGAACAAATAAAAAGTACAACTGCAAGACCACATTAACACCAATTTCTTAAGCTACATTGTTCTTCTCACCAAATTTTCATTAAAATCAACGTTGAAAATAATTTCAATTCATGTCACTCCACCTAGTGACAAATTTTTATTCAGCATTATTATTATTATTCCCATTTTACACTGTCTTATAGCTGAAAGATGTGGTAACTTTTTTTCCTAACTAAAACACTTCACTACCAGTCCTCCTTTCTCTCACAACAGCTCAACTGTTCTCTTATCAGCCTTAATGGAGCTCACTGGGAATTAGCAGATTTATTTTAAGCAACATGTACTTGTAATGTTAATTAAAGAGACTAGTGGAAACATTATGCTGTAATAAATTATACACATTAAAAATTGTAATTGATATAGAGCTATTTCAGACTGATTATTACAAAATCGTTACATACTAGAGAAACCAATTTGAAGCAGACCTCTCTTTTATTACTATCTCACTGAGGGTAGCAATACAGGAAATGGAAAGAAATTCAAACCTTACTAATTTTATATTTTCAGAGCAGATACAAAATAATGGTAGGAAGGCAACTAAACAATGGGATTCTAAACCAGTCCAGGAGCACCCATATTAAAGCACCCGACTTATCTACCAATTCCTAGCACTGTGCAACCTTTCCATGGAAAGGTCTGGGCAGATAAAAGACAGAAGGTAAGTAAGCAAGGTGCTCCTGAGCAAGTATCATTGCTGAATGTCTCGGCAATGATTAACTACAGGAACACAGCTGGCTCTGAATACTTTGTAAACTCTAGTGACAGGGAGAGCTAAGTCTACAGCTTAGCTTGGGAATGATCTAGGATCCAAGCAGCTGCTTTCAGACCTACTTCAGAGTTGTCTTGATGGTTTCTGGGTTTCTGCAGGCCTGCTAGGTTCTATTCCCAAGAGAAACATGATTTTCTCAAAGAGAGATTTTGTAAACATACCTCTCTAAGCTGTGCCCTGTTCAGGGACACAGCTGGTGTTTTCTGCCCTGTTCCACAAACATAGAGAGATAGTTTTCTCTCTCTGACCAATGGTAAGAGGGAGCTGGTCTCAGATACCAGCCCATGAATTTAGTATGATAAGGGGCATTCTGGTGCCAGGCACTGAGAAGAAAGCATGTACTAGGATTGCACCAAAGCTTTGTAACGAAGCATTGTACCAGGCTGCAATATATGAGGCATTAAGCCTCGGGCCTGGAACATGGAGCCAAACATAATAAAACTATCTTAAGCTTTCTGATACATGGAGTCAAAGTCTTTCTGCACGGGGGAAAAAAACCACCACAATTGGTAACCCCTCGTGCAGACAGCAACAACACTTCTGTATGCAGCATTGCATGTAATAGCTGTATTCTTCAGAACTATGCATACTTCAAACCACAGGTAAAAATAGTTTAAGAATTTCTAGTTTTATAGAATCTCAATATGCAACTTGTATTATATTATATATATATATTTTAGCAGAGGATAAATACTTATACTGGCACAGTACAATGAGAGCAACCACTCTAATCGGTTTTATCATTAGCCTATTAAAATATCCATGTCTACCCACTGCCCTTCTAATGCTGAAAGGCACCAATGTGGTTCAATTGTTGGCTCTGTATTTGACAGAAGAAAAAAGATGCTGAATTTATACCATAAGTAGAGAAATTTGGGTTTCCATCTCCCCCAGGTGTAGAACTGGCGGTTGAAGAGAGCTGTTTGCCACCGCAGGTGGAAGGGAGAGACGCTCAAGCCGTACGTCAGCAGCCAGTCCTCGTACGATGCCTTCAGAGAGTTGGAGGACTGAAAAACAATGGAAAACCAGCTGGACCAAAACATTCTAGGAAGATTTTGTAATGTGATCAAGCATTATATAAAGCAATATAAAAAAACAGATGCATAATTTCAAGTAGATGCCCTAAACGTTATTTACATTTTGACATACAGGTAGGTGTGACATGTAATATGAAAAAGTTATGTCACTGTTTTGATGTTATTTCCAACAACTGTAGGTTTGTGAGAGAGATTGGGTATCCAGAATTATCTGACAAACAAGGTCTTGTATCATCTTTCCTAGTGTTAAATCACTTCCAGTAGTTCCACTTTCTGGTTAGAAGGCTAGAGACTGTTGATGGTATCCTTTCAACATGCAATTATATTCCAACAAACATTTAAAAAACTACAATAATTGAAAAATGCTTCTTTTGTCTCCAGCTGAAAAAAACTTACTAATATACATGAGATATGGCTCAGTATTGCAGATACCTGTTAGTAAGGATAAAAGCAAGGTCTATTTTTCAAACACAAATACTATGCCTAAAGAGGGTCTGGAATATCTGATCAGGCTAACAAAAAACCACAAGGAATTTAAAATTATCAACCTGTATTGCAATAGCTGTTTCACTATGGTCACTTCCCAGCATTTCAAGATACTTCTAGTAGTTCTAAAGATTTCTCTTGATGAGAAATATGACCTGTAAATGTGACCTATGAATACTTATCTGCAGCATCATCTTGAATTATAGACCAACAGACATGGTTTTTGCAATTGCTAACTTTAATTTTTGGTGCCTGCATCCTCCATAGGCTTTAGTCACCTGCTTCATGGAAGCCTGTGTCAGAAACCCAGGTGAAGGAATGCTTTCCTTGGAGGAACTCAGAGCTGAGGAAAAGCACAGATGAGCTTTGAGCCTTGTGACATTGGGCAGTTCCCAAGGCAGGAGTGTCCCTGACACAACCCAGACAAGTCTTTGGAGCTGTCTGAACTGGAGCATTGTTCCCAAGGTTCCCCACAAGCAGCAGCACCTACTGAAGACATCCAGAATGTGTAGCTCACAACAGGCTCCCTTCTCCTCCCCAATGAGGAACTCCACAAGTTTCTGGCTGTTGTCCATGGTCCTTTGAACAAATTTAGAATTTGCCAATTCATTCCATTCCTCCTGCCCTGCACCACAGTGGTGATGGGGGTTGAGGATCTCATACTGCACAATTGTACAAACAGCTTTCCTCATTTTGCCAAATTAGTTAAAACTTGAACACTAAAAGTTTATTTCAAATAACAAATTCCTTCAGATGTGAGACCCATTTGCTTGAGTCACTGTTCACCTATCACCTATCACACTATTTATCTTTTCTGCCTATATATTTCTGTGTCATTTCCTTTTTCTTCACCCTACTGATTTCAGCCCCATTTTTGTTCCATCAGCTGAGGGTACCAACAGAAATTTTCACTGTCATGCACTCCCATCAACACCACTCACTCCCTATGGCACCATTAAGTTTAGTGTCCACAATCATATCAGCTTTTGCTAATTTTAACAGAAGAGATCAGAAAGATGATTAGACTTGTACACATTTAGTGATACATAAGCCAAGGAAACAAAGAAAAAGACCTCCTCACATAATCTACCAGATAATTATGAACAAAAATACATACATCATTAAGAACCTCTGATACGAGAAACTGTCTTTTGTGAATTAAAAAAAAAATCCTATTCATTCACACAAAGAACCTCAAAACCATAATAAATTATTCTAATAAAGTTAATCAGATACATTGATTTGACACTTGAAAATGTGTCACTTTTATCACACGTAAACCCCACGTTTTCCCTAGAAATGTCACAAATTCATCCTTCCCAATTAATTCCAACATCACAGCCCCACTGTCCTAGCAAGACATAAATAAGTATGAAGTTTTCCATGAGAAATATGGAATCACTGACCATACAGCTGTCAAATGTGGAAAAAAAAAGGTATCAAAAATTTTCCTCTTGTATTTTCCCCATAAGTTGTGTAAATCTTATTCATGATCACTAAGTGACTGCAAACTTTTGCAAAATATATTAAAAAGCTCTTTGCAAAGTTTTGCTCCTTCTGTCCTGATCCCAGTGGGATCACTACATTGAACACACACCCTCATGCCCTGATATGCTTCATTTGAAGCTGCTTCCACACAGGCCTTGGCTCTGCTTCTTTGATATCTAAGAGATCTTTGTTAGATTAGTTTTATTATAAAAGCACTACCTATTTATTTATGCCTTTAAAATGCCAGACATCTGCTAAACATTCAAAGAGCCCCATAGGTATCTGCCAGCAAGCAAGAGTCCTTAACATTCTTCTTTTCTGGCAAAATCTGTTCAAGAGCTCTGAATCATTTCAGCTTCCTGACCTTAAAAGCTGAGAGCCAACCCTGACTGGATGTGTCTAATGCATCCTTTATTTCTCACAGCAGAAGGAGGGACAACTTCCTACACTTCACTCATTCCTGATCCTTCAGGCAGAATGAAATGTGATGACTTAGGATGCTGGGGAGAAGGAATTTAGGGGTCTGAGTGATTCCCTCTTACAGAATGCAAGCTTCAATGAAAATGTTGGTGGCAGTGGCACAAGAGCAACAAGAGGGACTAAACATTCAAAATTCCAGCTTGATTTGGCACAGCTTTAGTTTCTTGACACAAATGTATCTTTTCATTCTAGCAATATTATAAAATGTGGATTTATCTGGGCAAAAATATATTTATACACAGTTATACTTTCTACACTGTAGTCTAGGCGTCAGACTGCCAAAATAAAATAATTAAAATCTGAACAAAACCAGTAAGGGAACAAACTGAGCAAAAACCATTGCACATTGAACAGGTTTACAGAACAAACATTAACTGCAAGTTACAGCACACATCCTTCTCTTGCCAAAAATGTAGACAGGATCACACATGGAAAAAGTGCTCCCACATTATTTTTCACTCATGCTCTGTACATGCTCTTGGGGTAATTACATTGTAAGTGATTTGAGATTTAAACAGTACACTTAATTAAACTGTACAATTTTGCTGTGGTTACTAGCAGCCTTGGGTTGTGACTGTGGTGGTGATTTACAGTACCAGCAGAAAAACAAGCAACCTGAGCTTCCCAATTATATAAATCTGGTTATTTAATCCAAATTTTATTTCAACTGTGGTACCCACAGTGAAACCTATGACTGAGATGTACAACATGAGCTCTAACAGTAAATTCACTGAAACCCAACAGCTCCCACATAATTCCTGGGGATTAATAGCCTTGGTCAAATTTTAGTTAAAAGATCAGAATTAAAATTTAACTCCTGGACTCTCATGCTTGCTATAGAATTCTAGGCATCCCCTTGTTTTTCAACATAAATCAGGCATTAAGTAGGCTCCAATGCAGGGATTTTTTTCCCTCCCTTGCCACTGCAAGAAATGCAGTGGCTCTCCTTATTTACAGAAGAGAATGATTTTATGGTCTAATGCAGAAAGAGATGTTCAGAATCTCAGAGATGCAAATGGTCTCAGCACCATGGCACAACAGGTCTGGTACCTGAGCTCAGTTCTTGCTTCACAGCCCAGGAGTCTTCCCCAGACACAAAGCTGCTGCCAAAGAGAAGCAGCCTCCTGGCTGACCCTCCTGGTGTCTCACTGCAGTCAGAGCACGTTCTTCTGGTACCTGGCCAATCTTCTCATGTGTTTCAATACAATGACTCTTTTTTTTTTTTTTTTAACACTTACCACAGACTTGCTGCAAGAAAATCTGAGAAGTCTTCAGGAAGATGACTGTATTTGTTATTGTCATTATGTACAGACTAATATTTTGCTTTTATCAGCTTTCATCCTTAACAGAGCTACATTTCCTCTCCAATTAGCTGCAGGGGGAGACACTTTTCCAAGTTTTCTAAGCACCTGAATTTTCCTGCATTTCTTCCTATATTTTACATGAGTGACAAAATGCACATTTTGTACTTTCATATAACTAAGTCTTATCTGCCTTGGCAGAAACAGATGCAGCTCCTGGACTGTAAAATTAAGAATTACAGATCAAACCTCTCATTTCGTTTTCCCTCATATTTAACCAGCACACAGCCTATTTTGCATGCATTCTTTGCAATTTCGGTCATGTCTTACAAATCATACCTCTGAATCTTAAAAAAAAAACCCAAAAGAACGCCACACCACTTAATGAAACTTGAGCAATGCACAGATGCATCCCAGATATAACAAATGATGTCTTGGTGTATTTTAATTTTAAACCTTCCCCCTGCATCAGGAGGAAAAGGATGAGTCTCCTAATACTTTCCGAGGATCAAAGTTTATTTCTTTAAGAAAGTATTTGTATCGAGTTCTGTCTCAACTTAAATCTTCTCCAGTAAAACTAAAGACATTCTAAAGAAATAAACATGCATTGCTTTTTACATTTTTAAGGCAAATCATCGTAAGGCACATACTCTACATCGCAAACTTACAAAGTTGTCTTTTAGATTTTGTTAATATAATAATAATAATAAACTCCAGACAGCACGTTAAAATGCCACGGAGCCGCTTAAGCGGTGTATTAAAAGCTGTTTCCCCTAACTTTTCGCGGCTCTGGTCCTTTAGCACGGACCGGAGCCCTGCGCTCTCCCCGGGCGGCGGCGGGGCAGGGGCAGGGGCAGGGCAGAGCAGGGCAGAGAAGGGCACGGCAGGGCAGGGGCAGAGCAGAGAAGGGCAGAGCAGAGCAGGGCAAGGCAGAGCAGGGCAC